>JAVTVY010019521.1:0-70143 GCA_036873755.1 Hanleya hanleyi | reverse complement strand
CAAAACTTTTTGAAGGAACGAAAAGATCAAGAAAGCTAAACCTTTCTGACTTTCCGAGAATTTTATTGGCGTCATTTTGAGACTATTTGCATAATCCTAGGGGCAAAGGATCATGGGAGAAATTCAAAATGGCGGTCACGAGGTGTCTTATCTGTACCAAAATAGTGGAGGTATATTCCCCATAATTACATCCACAAATGGTGGTTTAATCCCGGATGCTTCATCTGGTGCCGGTGTGGTAAACAATAAGAGTTGCAACTTTCAACAGGCATCCCGATGGATCCACTAAGTGATTCGATCATCAAAACACTGTGCGATGGGGAAACCATTCTCCAATTGCCAGAGGTTGTATCCTCACAAACTTTCTGCTGCACTATGAAGAAAAACTCGGCGCGCATGCGCATTCTGTCTGTTTTGATTTTGATCCACACATGGATCTGCATACGAGAGAGATGGTAAATGCGTCCAGTATATCTTGTTAATAAATTCGATGCTAGCTTATTGGACAAGAAAGCTCGGTATAACGTCAGGCTTGTCGAGCACACTCCGCTCCGTTTACAAGTGGACGATGCTGATTGGCCGAGAGCCATGCGCAAAAAAAGCCCCACGCCGCGATTCAACCCCAGTGCAATTAGACTGTATATCTTACAGTAGGAGGTATGCAATCTGATACCATGAGAATGGGGTGTACCACGAAACCTGCATTTACTGGCCTCGTTCCTCTGTTTTTTTTGTGTTCTTTGTGAATGCCATCTTCTGTTATGTTTAATATCTAAATCCAATGTTTCCCATATTTCTTTACCAGCTTCGCACAATGCCTGAAACCGAGCGAGAAACCGAGACGGTTTAAGTTCAAAGTCGTGCAGCGTTACGTACACAGGACTGCTTCTTACCTCCGCAACAATTTGCCATTGGTCGTCTTTTGGCTAATTTTTGCAGCCGTCAACATCATCTTGTTCATGACAGCCGCTGCGAAGTACTGGGTAAACAGTAATACATGTGTTGTATTGGCCCGAGCTTGTGGTAAGTCATCTTTTTTATCCCAGTTACGAATAATGGGAAGCTTTTTTCAACCAGCGCTGTTGACAGCCTTATGAAATTTTTCATACTGGTCATTTCTTCATACTGAGTATCACGCTGTTGATAAAGGGTTTTCTCATTTATATGACGGATGTAAAGTAAGGGGAGAGCACTGCTGTTGATGAATACTTCACACATGTAATTCTAATGGAGCACCTCGCATTATCACGCACGTTAACGTGGAGAGGCGCCTCTAAGGAGATACTTAATGATTATTTCCCTTGTGCCGCAAATGCGCCTCTGGTGGGCTGCCCCGCTGTTGAAGAGGGGTTGTCTCCGGTATATCCCGCATATGAACCAAATGGCCTGCTTCATTGTTGATAAAGTATTGTCTCCCTTATATCACGCAAATAAAGCTAATAAATCACATCGATGTTGGTTAAGGATGGTCTCCCTTATGTCACGCATGTAACACAAATACCGATCGGGCCCGGGGTTACTGGTCTAGTGGCCACCCCGCTCTTGATAAATGATTGTTTCCCTCATATCACGCATGTAAAGCTAATGAACCTTCTCGCTGTCGATTAAGGATTGTCGCCCTCCTATCGCGCATGCAAACCTAATGCATCGCCTCGCTGTTGATTAAGGACTGTCTGCCTTATATCAATGAGCCGCCTCGCTGTTGATTAAGGATTATCTCCCTTATCTCACGCTTGTACAACTAATCGCCTCGCTGTAATAAAGAATATGATCAGATTGTACAACTTGAGTTTTAACGATCGTTACAGGAATGTGCCTCAACTTTAACCCAGTATTTACTGTAGTGCTGATGTACCGTAACCTGTTGACATATCTGAGGTCCTCCCGTCTAGGAGTATACCTACCACTGGATCACAGTATCGATATACATAAGGCTATCGGCGTGCTCATCATGGTATACAGCCTTTTTCACACCTCCATGCACATCTGCAATTTCGGTGAGTCAACCCATTGAAAAACTTAAATTTTTCTGCTGAAGGAATAAAATATATAATTCACTAAAGAATGTACATTTTTAATGTAAGAAAATAATTCCTTGTTGCTCAAATCCTTCGTGGATGAGATGAGTCTATTGTTTGGGAGTACGTCTGATTGTCCGCTCTAATTCAATGAAGGCCAAATCGTAAGTTTGGTTTATGGCAAATGAAGATTCTAGGCGAACAGGCAAAACGTGCCCTCAGATAATGCCAACCCTCGCTTTTGGCGTATGATATCTTTCTTCAAAATATACGGCGAGTGTATGCACTCCCTGAATGGCTTGTTTTTTTAAATAGCTTGGAAGTTTTGTTATATAGTCAAACACGTATATATATTGAAGGCGGATGAAACCAGTCGGGGTCGCGACGGTGGGTTAGGCGATTTACAAAGACGCATTCTACATGCCTACAATCAACAACTGTTCCTGCCTGGAGAGCTTATACCTCTGCCAGGAGGGTACTATTTAAACGATACTTCACCTGGCGCCAGGTATTTCCCCGTGGATACGCTGAACGCCTTTGATATAATATTATGTATGATTCTAACATGAGGGATAGTGTTATGTATCATTTTAGAGAAACCTTTTCTTTGCTTTAGTGACAGTTTCCGAGGGGACCAACACTACAGCCGCTGAGTATTTGTTCACATTTCAAGACGGCATAGGCTGGGTTGGTGGATCTGCTGCTCTTACGGGATGGGCTCTGTTGATAGTTCTTGCTGTCATCTGCGCCTGCTCCTTGCCGTGTGTCAGAAGACGAGGGTATTTCCAGGTACCATATGATATTATATGCGGTAATAAATCCACGAAAACAGATATAATGCATTTTTGCAGTGTTAAGTTTTCATGGTCACATACGAGTGCTGATATTGCAATGAACGTACATTTTCATTATAGGAGATCAAAGCTTTATATGAATAAGGCCATATTTGATTAGACACAACCGCCCACCCGACCAGGCATTTCATGGCCCGTCGGTGGCTTTCCATGCATTAAATTCAAAATATGTCATTTCCATCTGACAAAGACGATTTCGCATCTGTTGCAGATTGGTTACATCCCATTTATCAAGTAGATTATTCCTAATATAAGAGAGGTAAATAGTCCATCATCTGCAGCAGAAAATATATGGCCAAGGATTGTCCATTTTGCATTCATTCCAGGATTTTTGCATTCATGTCCAGGATTAATGGAATTGGTATTTCATGATGCAACTGAAGTATTGCTGAGTAGTTACTAATGCTTCACAGGACTGGAATCAGTCTGAGACGTGGGTTTATAGAATAAATCTGAACCGACCTCGATTGAGAGATATGATGTCTTCCAGGGAGACTTCCCCAACTTGTTTCCCAAATACATATAGAACTGTAGAGACTGTCATACTTCCGTTCGAATTATCACATTGCCCACAAAACAGCTTTGGCCACACACATGGGTCTTTACAGGTTCTCGAGAATTTCGCTTGGGCTATCGAATGCACCATCGACATTTCGAAGCTTAGGGCAGCTTTGTAGAGCGAGCTAATAGCCACTGACACAATAATATTCATGATGGCGTTGCGGTGCATCGACTAAGTATCATTTCTATCGACAATGCCTAATTGTACCCTATATCCGAATGGGTCCAATTTATTGTAGTCCGAAACATGTACTTAGACGCGATTGTATATGCCTGAAACAATATTGAATCTTTCCGTGATAAACAAATAAATCGAGAAATCGGGACAGCAGAAACATCTGCAACAGTCAAATAGTTGTCTAAATAGAGAAACAGTACCGATTGGTCATGTGCATAATCTGGTTCACGGAACCAAATGACGCGCATGCGTTTTTAGATAAGAGTGATCGTCTCCTAAACAGAATATTCTCGTCAACGCATTTAATTCTACTTTTAATATTATTTCATCACATTGGTGTACGGTAACTCCGATCTACTCAAATATCAGCGGTTTAATTTGTCGTATGTCTTACTTCAGCTCTTCTATTGGACGCACTGGTTGTTCTTGTTATGGTGGCTATTGTTGGTTCTTCATGGACCGAACTTCTGGAAATGGCTAATCGGGCCTGCCGTGATTTATTTTCTTGAGAAAATCTGGAGGTACTGGTCTGGTAGGAGTGGGAGCACGCTCATCCGCCATGCTACAACGGTCAGCCTCAAGGTAAGGTCACCATATCATATTTGTGATAATTCCCTAATATTTTAGTAGTTTTAGTGTATTTCTCTGTATGACAATATCTTCAAAGTACTGCCCGCCCCCTGTACAGACCTTTTGGTCTTTGATATATGTTGGCATTTGTGGGAAGTTGATGCTGGGTCGACATCGGGCCTTACAGACTAGTCTTTTGTGTTAAATGCCGTCATTTTCATCTGACGACGATACAGCTCACCAATTTCCAGTGTACGAGTTGTCACAGCGAAACAACTCACCAATTACCAGTATACGAGTTGTCAGAGCATTTCCATCATAGCTCTCTAGATTTGTATCTAATACCGCTTATGCCGGTGCTAGGGGCCGTGTGGTCATATCATCCAAGTTGCCACATGAACAGGTACAATAAAAGCGTACCTGAGATACAGCACATATCAGAATCGTTAGATTCTTGGTATGTGCTTTAGAATAGGTCAGCCGGAAGACTATACTGTGAGGTCATGTGACTGTCAGTATGTCGGCACCTCTTCCCACTTCCCTTATATGTGTTGTAATTAACTTTTAGATAGGCACTTTCGTTACACAAAGCGATCATTGGGCTCGGGTCATGTCAATCGCTTCCCCCTAACTTGTTCCTCATTACAGTTAGTTCATTTTCCTAATAGCACCAGACTACCAGACATAGATATATGATTCGATGGTTCAATGTAAAATTGCCTGTTAGTGAGAACGAGTAAACTGGTCAAGTGAATAAAAGCATGTATTTGTGGCACAGTTAGGAGAACGTTGTTCGAATCTCTCCAAGTAGATGTTGGCTAGGACTGTGAAGATTGGTGATCCCATTTGACATACATGCATTTTACTGTGCAATTTCCCATCGACTGTAAAGTAGGTCACGTTCAAGCATAAATTCAAAAGGTCACAAATTTGCTTGGGGGAATGTTCTGTTCTGTCGAGTAACTTGTTGTCTTGTCCAAGGGCTAATCGAACTGTTAGTTTGCAGTGCGTCACTCATCCTCGCTAAAACCAGGGGTATCTCTATCTGTATGATAGATATAGCGCCTGGTCCGCTTGGGCAATGTATCGGGATCAACGACAACACAACGGTAGATGTCAGCCAGTCAGCACAGGGAACATCCTCTGTATCTTGACTAATCAGATCGCTTGTCTTAGCGACCATCGGCTGACTTCCCAGCCAACATGGCGGAGATGGCTGAAATATCGGCTGACGCGATAGGCAAAATCAGAGAGATATTTCTGATAGATGACTTGACGAAAAGTCAGATAGTATCTGAGAGCGGGCCATGAGTGGGCGGAACGCACTCTGCTAGGCAAGTTGGTCAAGGGTTCGCCTTTGGCTCACAAATAGAAACCGCGACGTCGTGAAGATGTGCGTCACTAGGCGGGACCAACTCAATTTTTGTTTACTCCAAGGACAAACCGGCGAAAGAGAAAGAGTATCACATTGTGTGCGACATTAAATGCCAGAATGCTAACTGTGATGATCGTTACAATGATGGGCAAGACCCCAGCAACAACAATCTCTGCACTAACGGATGTCTCGACACCGTAAACTAGAGAGTAACGGGTATGAATCGGCTGTGTGCACTAACCCGTGTTCAAGAGAGCACACTTTCAGAAATGAGGAATTATTTATTCTAGACAGGAAGGCCAGCCGTTCCGAAAGAGGAGTAAAATAAGCCATTTGGTTGGAAGAAGGGAATCCGTCCTTGAATAGAAATGGTGGCTTACATTTCAATTTATCAGATGAATAGACACTCTCCGAAAAACAGCTTAAGAAAACAAAGCTAGATTATGAACTTTTGTCAAGAACCATTCCTGTATGAACTTTCAACCCATTAACCAGACAGTTTACAGGCTGCTTGGAGTCTAGTTTATATAAAAATAGAGAAGACAAGAAACACCATGCATTCGAGACTTTTAGCCAATTCAAGAAGTGGGCATAAAATAAAGCCTGTCCAAAAACTATACTTCTCCTTTCTAACAAGTAATGCTCTCGATGTTTCAACCGAGTTTTAGCCGCCTTCCGAAATCGCCGACATTGGTCAATTTACCTAAGACTGCCGGACGTTATTTTAGAATTTTGGACTGCTTGACCGATTCTGTCTGGGAACAACAGATCATGGGTCAAGGTTCAATGCTCAACGCTGGCGAAGTTTCTAGGTCAAGCCACGCCTCCGCCAAAATCGGTCCTCGGACGGAATCAACAGAAGAGGCCCAGGTAAATCGACCAATGCCGGTTATTTTGGACGGCGGCTAAAACTTTGCTTAAACATCGAGCGTTGTCAAATCACTTGTTCATGATCAATACTGGGAGTCCTTAGAAGGAGGTGTAGTTTCCGGACAGGATAACGCTTTATTTACACCCGTTTGCATGGTGAAAAATCTCGAACGGTTTTTCCCGCCTTCTCTCTATTTACAAAAACAATATGGCGGCGAATACTCTCAACTTCAAGTAGCCCGTGGTATACTTGTAATATTGTGTAATACATAGATGGTGACGTCATCTATTGTAAGATCGCTTGTGCGCATGTTCAAATAAAGTAGGACATTTATGGCGCCTCTACATCTGTAGTCGTGTGTCTCATTTCTCTGCGTGATATGCTGGAATGCTCGGCGAGTTATCGTCTGTCCAGGATATAACAATTGGCGACGAGGATTACAATTGACTTTAGAATCCACGACATATATTGCAAACCATGGCAGTGTTTGGCAATGTGGGAGTTTTTGATGAGAAATCAGAGATATTCAGTGACTATGCAGACAGATGTGACGCGTTTATGGCGGCAAACGATATCGACGATGACAAGCAGGCAAATTTATTTCTGGCGATAGTGGGAGAGGACACATTTAAAATGCTGAAGAATTTGTGCAGTCCGGAAGCTCCAAAAACAAAATCGTATACTGTTTTGAAGGATATGCTTACAGAACATTTTACGCCAAAGCCGATTGTGATAGCCGAAAGACATAAATTTTGGGCTGCTAGCCAGACTGAAGACAAGTCTCTGGCTGATTTCATCGTGCGACTGAAGAAGATGGCCTTCACGTGCGATTTTCGCGATTACCTGAATCAAGCCCTGAGAGACCGACTGGTGTCGGGACTTCATCCGAAAATGGCACGGTGTCAAACGTCTTTATTGTCAAAGGCAACTCTATCTTTCGAAGATGCAAGGGTAAAATGTCTGGCGGACGAGTTGGCCGGCAAAGCCAACAAGGAGCACATGGGAAGCCAGGTGACTGTGGCAACCGATCACGGCGCGACCAACCGACTTCAGCAGCCGGGGAAGTGGTCCAAGCCAGGCGGGCGGAAGAAGGGCGTGTTTCACAGACCGTCGGACTTTTCGCCGTGTACAGTGTGTGGCGGAAAACAACACAGACCTGAGGATTGTCGACTCAAGAATGCGGATTGTTGGAAATGCCGTAAGAGGGGTCATACACAGAAGATGTGCCCATTGAACTCTGACTCTACAAAGAATCAACGGTGGAACAAATCTGGACAGGGACAATTTCGTAAGTTCAATTCGAAATCTGGTAGTTCCACAAAATATGTGGATTCTTGTGAAGGAAACTCTGAGTCAACTGACAGTGATGAAAACGAGTCGGATAATGAAGGATTTGGTTTGTATAGAAATGGTGAACAAAACACTAAGGTAAAACCTATTTACATTTCTGTATCAGTGGGTCAAACCAACATTGACATGGAACTTGACACTGGAGCATCACGCTCAACTGTTTCTGAGACTGTCTACAGAAATAAGCTACATCATTACCCTTTGTATGATGCTGACCTCACTCTTCGTAGCTATACAGGGGAACTTGTTCCTATTGTGGGTTGTATAAAGGTACCAGTCAGACATGGTAATAACCCAGAGTTTATGCTAGAACTTGTTGTGGTGAAGGGGAAATGTCCATCATTGTTTGGGAGGGACTGGTTGAGTAAAATTGAATTGGATTGGCAAAGTATTTTCTCAGTAACAGGGAAGACCAAACCAAAAAGTTCAGCCCCACAATCTAGTGAATTTCCTCCAGAGTTCAACAGGTTGTTGAAAGAAAACAGCATCTTGTTTTCTACAGAAAATACAGGGATAAAGGGATTTACTGCATCTCTTAAGTTAAAAGAGGGTGCTAAACCTGTATTTCAGAAGGCTAGGCAGGTGCCATACTCAGTTGAAGAGAGAGTAAACAAAGAGTATGATAGGCTAGTAAAGTCTGATATTTTGTACCCAGTAAACTGTAGTGAATGGGCATCTCCTGCAGTTCATGTCCCCAAACCTAATCAAGGAGTAAGGGTATGTGGTGACTACAAAGCCGTGAATGAGGCTATTGCTGATGACGAGTACAAATTGCCTAACACGCAAGATCTTTTTGACAAAATCACACAACATGGTACGCAACCAAAAGTTTTTCCGAAGTTGAATTTGACTGGAGCTTTTAATCAGTTATTTTTGGATGAGGATTCTGCAAAATTGCTGGTTTTAAACACACAGAGAGGTTTGCTGGGAACGAAACGTCTTTGTTTCGGTGTCAAAACTGCTCCGTCCCAGTTTCAGGCTACCATTGATAAGATTCTGGCAGGTATAGATCATGTACAGTGTTACATAGATGATATCATTGTGGCAACTGAGACCATCCAAGAGCACATTGAGGTTCTTAAGAAGGTGTTCAAAAGATTAAAGGAACACAATGTTCGTCTCAATGGTGAAAAATGTGAATTTTTCAAATCTCAGTTGGAGTACCTAGGTCACTTTATGAGTGCGGAGGGAATCCGTCCATTACAGAGTAAGGTAGAGGCAATTCAGAAGGCAACTAGGCCTGAAAATTTATCTGAACTGAAGTCATTTTTAGGCATGGTTAACTATTATGGAAAGTTTGTGTCTAACCTGTCCTCTAACCTTCACCCCCTCTATGACCTATTGAACCATTCCAAAGTGTGGGTGTGGTCTTCAAAATGTGAAGATGAATTTGAGTATGCAAAACATGTTCTCTCGGGTGATAATGTTTTGGTACATTATGATCCCAAGAAGCCCCTAGTTCTAAGTGTAGATGCTAGTCCATATGGAATAGGCGCAGTGTTAAGTCACACTATGGAAGATGGTACTGAAAGGCCAGTAGCCTATGCTTCTCGAACCCTGAGTGCAGCTGAGAAAAATTATGCACAAATTGAGAGAGAGGGTTTAAGCATTATCTACGGACTGAAAAAGTACCACATGTATTTGTATGGTAGAAATTTCAAGCTGATAACGGATCATGAGCCCTTGACACGCATATTCGGTCACAAGATGGGAATTCCCCCACTAGCAGCGGCAAGGTTACAACGGTGGGCCTTGTTACTTTCAGGGTATACTTTACCAGATAGAATACCGTAGATCAGAGCAGAATGCTAACGCTGACATGTTGAGTAGGTTCCCAGTGGATGATCCGAATACTGTAGACAAAGATGAAAACTATGTTTTCAGTACGCTAGTTGATTCATTGATAGATAAAGATATTGCAGATTGTACTAGTAAAGATCCGGTCCTGGCCACGGTTTTCGACTATACCTTGTCAGGGTGGCCGAATTACTGCACCGATAAGGCGATACAGCCTTATTGGTCCCGTAGAAACGAATTGTCTGTAGATGACAAATGTCTGTTGTGGGGAAGACGAGTGATAGTTCCACCCCCTTTGCAAAAACGTATTCTTGGTGAATTACACGAAATTCACCCAGGTATGTGTAGGATGAAGGCCCTTGCCCGACAATATTCTTGTGGCCGGGGTTAGATGGAGACATAGAGGATATGGTAAGATCCTGTAGAGATTGTACGGAAGCTCAGTTGGCACCAAAAGTGGTTCCGCTTTTGCTGTGGCCATGGGCAACAACACCTTGGCAGAGAATTCACATGGATTTCTGTGAAGTCAAAGGCCAAAATTTTTTAGTAGTGGTTGACAGCTACTTAAATGGCTAGAGGTGTTTCCTATGACAAGTACCACTGCAATGAGTACGATTACAGTGCTACGAACGTTCGGACAACGGACCGCAATTCATCGCGGATGAATTTAAGTCCTTTTTGAAGTGAAATGGCATAGGGCGCATGCACTTTATGTCCACCCTATCATCCAGCAAGTAATGGGTTGGCTGAGAAGAATGTTCAGACTTTCAAGAAAAAGTTCAAGAAGTCTGATAAGTCATTATCACTTCACCATAAAGTGGCAAATGTACTTATGCACTACAGAAACACCCCTCACACTACCACAGGTATATCTCCGTCCGAACTCTTTCTTAAGAGAACCCCTCGAACTCGACTGTCATTGGTTAAACCATGTCTTCAACGAAAGGTCGAGAGACATCAAAATGCTTCGAAAATTCAGCGGGATGAAGATCATCCCCGAACTAGAACCTATGACATGTATCAGAGTGTACGAGTGCGAAATTTGAGGGGAGGAAAGGAAAAGTGGATACCGGGTACAGTAGTATCTATCAAGGGTCCTAATACTTTACCTAGTCAGAGTCACTGGGAACAAACGCAGGTTTGTTCATGCTGATCATATGATGGCAAATGAGTCAAATACTGGATTCACACAAAACCGTTCAGAGAGAAACTTACTTGATCAGGATGTCAATTTGGATATTCCACTGTCCGAACCATTCGTACCAAATTTACCTGATCATGTGTTAGATTCCTGGTCACATGACATAATTGTGCCTAAGGTTCCCAGTCCAAAGAGTGGTAAAGATTCCGAGACTAGTCAGACACCATCAGTTACTCCAATGCCTGATGCTAATGGCGTAACCCCGAAACCTCTTAGAAGGTCAACCAGAGTATGTCAGCCTCCTAAGAGATTAGATCTGTGAGTTAGGTTTAGTGATCTGAAATCACAACCTACATGTAAACTACTTTTGTATTTTTTATGTTGAATAACGGCTATGATTGTGTAACATGACATGTGAGTCATATTTCAGTTTAGTACATGTATAAGATGTTACATGTGTTAGCAATGGTTGTATTCCATGCATCTTTTCATATTGCTGAGATTGTTTGAGATATGATTTGGTTTATAAGTTTATTGATGCGTTCAAGAGACTGTCATGTATGGAACGGCTATTACGGTTCCTTATTTAGGAGGGAGGAATGTAATATTGTGTAATACATAGATGGTGACGTCATCTATTGTAAGGTCGCTTGTGCGCATGTTCAAATAAAGTAGGACATTCATGGCGTCTCTACATCTGTAGTCGTGTGTCTCATTTCTCTGCATGATATGCTGGAATGCTCGGCGAGTTATCGTCTGTCCAGGATATAACAATACTTACAGGCTGTCTTTGTTGTTCACACACTATTGAACTTGTTGCTGTACGGCGAACTGTCCTCTCACCTACTACGTCTTGTGTACATAACTGTTTTTCCATCCCTGTTTCAGAGTGAGCTGCATGTAATTCCCCAACCTCCCCACAGCGCATGCTTCATTTCGCAGGCTCCATTACCATCCCTGCCACCAATAGCGGAAGTTGACCTTTACTACGTTGCTATGACGTATAGGGGAAACCAACCAACGCACGGTTCAGTTTGAATCTGACCGAACAACTCCTTTAGTGTTGCATATGAGCGAACTACTTTTCATATGCTCTGTCCAGATAAACAGGGAAAATTATCTGCAGATAATTCTTTTTAACGCTAGGTCAACAGAGGTATTATGCAGACTTGAAAAGTAATCGAAATGTTCGGTAAACATCTATTTTACTATATATGATGTCACTTCCGGCGATGTGCGCGAAGGCCCCGAATCCGGTCCAAAAATCTGACTGGTGGCTGGGATGTTATTAGACCCCCCGCGAGGTGGTTGGTAATTCCCATGCATGTAATATACAGAACATTTCCTCTTCATTCTTTAATCTCCATTGAAGGCTTTTCGGCGAACACCGTAACATAAGATCACAAATACATGTTCTTATCCCACCAGTTGACCAGTTTTACTCGTTTCCATTAACATTATCGTAAAATACTCATTACTAAAATAGTCTGTATTTCATGCGAACTCAGAGGATAGTACTTTCTAAAATTATATATATTCCATTGGAATTCATCGTTGAAACACCAAATTATGTTATTTCCATACAAAGTCCTGTCGCATCTTCATATAAAACATTTTTCTGTGATATTTCGGCTGTAGCAGATGAATCGGCAATCTCAGTAAACTCAGATATAATATCACGGAATATTATACCTGAATTCAGCCCTATATAAATCCCATGCGAATTTGAAACTACTATTGTTAGCCAATCAGATTGATAGCTTCTTTAAAATATTTCAAAATCACGCCCACAGTAATTACACACAGTATCTCATGGTTTAATATAAAACATTACCCTGAAACAGTTTCCAAATATGGCATCATTTCCAGACAGGGTGAGCGGAAAACTGTAAAGATCAAAGAGTTTACTCCCGCCGAAAAGTCTGGCTTTATCAGGGGTAGAAAATATCAAAAGATTGTGCCGTGCGAAGATGTTGATCTCCGTGAAGTGAACGTCAATCATTGTCAGAGAGAAAAGGTTGAAATGGTCGTGATTGGCTTATTATGGGATCTCGTAGAATATCGGCGAACGTTTTGCACGAAGTTTTCATAGCGTTACGTCTAGATGGTATTCCCCTGATTTACCATCTTGGTTTACCTAGATTGATGAATCGTGTGCTCGGAAAGGTTCTTTAAACACTTTCAACAATTTGTATTTCAGAATAAGTTCTAATCATATCTTTTTGAACAACTTTTTTGTGGACAGGTATCTGAACTCCTCATTGACAGACCGAAACATTTCACGTTTAACGCCGGAGACTATATCTTAGTGAAAATACCCGAAATAGCGCAGTTCGAATGGCATCCATTCACAATCAGCAGTCCGCCAGAGGAAACAGGTACGTATCTGTAGGAAAGAACTTTTACCATAACGACTACAATCGAGCTTGGAATTGATATTTTGGGAGGTTTACCAAAATAAGCCTTTCGTCTGCAAATCTAAACAACAATCAATTTCGTTAAAGAAAAATCTTTACCCCAGTACCATACACTATCCTTGGGTCAACCTCTACCAGAAAATGCGAAAACAAATAATAAATAAATAAAAAAATCCGTGATGGCCTCTTTCATCATTTTGGTCCATTTTCGTTCAGATTTTTCGATTTTTTTTTATTTCTGTAATTTCTTCGCTATGAAATAAAATTGATTTGTTCACTTTACCTCGCGGAAAAGGCAGAAATTTGAAGAAAAAAGACGAAAACACAAGTTTTCTGATGCCACAAATGGCCGCCATTTTGGATTTACCCATGATCCTCTGCTCGAAGATTTATGCAAATAGGCTCATCGTGACCCCATTATGTACAATAAGTACAAAGTCAAACAGTGTCAGCTCTCAATGTTTTGTCATTACGGAGATACAGTAGAAAATTAGGTAGAGGGTGTCATAATCCCCCACTCCCCACGTCTATGGGGTTTGGTTGGGGTAAAATCTCTCGGTGAGTATGTATTCTTCCACTTTTAGCCAGCGGGATGACTCATGACTCATATATGCACCCCTCCTCACCTGTGTTCTGAAATCACAGATGTACGTTCCGAGAGATTTAAATACAGTGATACCTGTGTTTATCATATACCTATGCGTGCTAGGATAGTGATACACACTCGCGTTTTCTATTTCCGTATCACCCTAGTCGATATCTGTATCGCCCTACTCGGTAACCGGAACTACTTTCGCCGGTGACCTTGGCAACCTGTCGGGGAAAGCCCGTGAAGCCCGTTCTGTTCTAATAATAGAACTGAAAACTTCACACATGCTGATCCGTTCTGAAGGCTATTTCCAGATCAATACAAATGGATTTATACTTGCGATATGCATATATGATATTTACTAAACCTATTCCGAGTCTGATTTTGGCCTTCCTGACCGTCAATCTGGGCCTTGTTAACTTACGGTGGGCCGTACCCGCCGTTCCTCACCAGATGATTACTGTGTGACGAAATCATTGAAAAGTTCATCACATAGTGAACAACAACTTGCGAGAATTAATTTTAATAGTAACACTGAATGATGTAAAAATTTCAACAAAAAGAATCTAGCCTATTATGAGAACATCCGTTTTATTCCAAGACTCAAAATCAAATATAGGCTTGTTACCCGGTATTCGAAATTATTTCTTGATGGCGAATACAAAAGAACGAAAGACAAACTCTGTGGCTCTATAGCGTGACTCAGGCCCGTAGCGAAAGGGCATTATATAGTTTTCACTTAAAAATGCCCTTTTCCACAATAAATGAACTACCCCTATTTGCCTCTTTTTCCATACAGCGAACCCCCTAATGTGCCCTTTTGGAGTGAAGGCGAACCAGCCCTTAGTAAATCCTGGCTACGGCCCCTGGGCAACGTTTGCGAGACAAGGGCCTGAGCAAGAAAAGCATGAACCACATGGCTACTGGCTTGTTTAAATCTATATGTTTGTGAATCTCATTCATAACACGTTGAAAATAAAACAGATCAATTCCCCACATGGCCAAAAGGCGTGAACAGGGCACAGTAAAGTTTTCTGGGCAAACCGTAAATCCCACCCATTTCGTTCCTCCAAAAAGTTTCGTCTCGCCAAACCACTGATGAACTTTCCTTGCCGTGAATTTCAACAACTGCCTCTAAGCCATCGGTCGTGCGTCGATCTATAAACGTACCTTTAACACTGACCAACTGACTGTAAAATGTAATTCCTGGATCAAGAATCGTCTGTGACACTGTCGGAACCGCGTTGTTTGTTTGAATTTCTCAGTTGGGGAATTTTCGTACGCCTGCATCGATCTATTGTGTTTCGCAGTTCGAAAGACAGTTTGTTGAACAACACATCAAACAGTATATATGTACGTTTCAAGTTCACCATTTCTGCATTCCTCGATGGCAAATATTACGGGAGGTAATCTTCCAACCTGACTCTGTCTTTCTTCTCTCTTTCTCGTGTTTATCCTGACCTAGTTTGTTCCATCGAGGCGCGCGAGTTTATTTTTGGCCCAGTGCCGCGTGCGCGGATTTATTCAATTAGGTCAAATGAACCTTATCACGTCAAGTACACAATCAAAGCGCGTCATAACACATAGTTCGGGATTCAAACGCCATATTAGGTGAATAAAAACATCCTAAGAGTTCGGTACGGAAGTCTCAATGCTCTCGGTCTCGGAGTCCAGACTCTCGTTCTCGGAGTCTGGATCGCCGCATCGACCTTGACCTGCAGTCTCGGTCGATACGACGATACAGACTCCGAGAACTCGAGCTGATGCAAAGTGCAGGAACAACACAGTATCCTGATAATATATATGTACCGACCATACATGGGACCAGATTATAGCGTCGGATTTGACAGGATTCGGGTTTATCATGGTTCAAAATACTTTAATTTAAGCATTGGGACGATAGATGATGTAGGTATTTAGAGATTTATCCTGGTTTCGGTACATTTGCGTACACTTCGCCATCCATAAGATGGCTTGCGAATCGTGTGTCGCCATTATTGCAGAGCGATATCCGATACTTTACTATATACCGTTCGGTCTACAGAAAAAACTCGAGAAATCTGATAAATACGGGGCTTTTCATATACTACAATTCTGAAATATATATTGTCTGAGCTTACAAAAGATACAGATATGAATAACTTCCGTATCATCCAAGAGGTGTTATAGATCTGTAATTTTGAACAAATAGGACAGCACATGACTCGAAAATGACGGGTTAACCCTGTCGGTAGAGTTTAGCTGATTGACTGAGGACATCACGTCATGTTGATTTCGGGGAATTCCCTCATAAAGTTCCCGAAAGTAGGCTGAAAATGTATACACACGATCCCAGGTTCAGTCTTTCCGCGTATGAATGACCCAGATGGTTTATAGGTTGGGTTTCGGTATTAACAGGTTTCACTGTGTCCAAATTACAGTGAAACTTGTGAATACCGAATTCTGGCTAAACCGACCAACCTCTAAATACTGACGTTATCCATGGTCCCAATAAGTATTAAGTATTTAAGTATTTTGAACCTTGAGAAACCAGAGATTGGTTGATTTACTCGGGTTTCGATATTCCGATAGGTTTTCAATGTGATAGAATTTAGCGGAAGCTGGATTTGTGCGCAGTAATAGGCCTTGCTCTACCAGGCATGCTTTACGTTCTGCTTCGCGCCTCTCCATTCAGCGCTGTCAGGGTCGCACGGACTGTGCCGGAGTTGACCCGAGGTTATTTGTTGCTACAGTAAACGAACATGGCCGAACATGTAACCTCCAAAACGTCGGTAGATATAACAATAGGGGATATACAATCTGATGCCATGAGAATGCTACAGGGTTAAATGAAGCGCATCTTCACATTTCAAGTTAAATGCTACACTAACGTTCCGCCATTTACCTTGACTTACTGAATAGGGTAAATTCATACCGTGAAACGCACGTGATGTGCATATAGCCAATCAAGATAGGAGCTTGCCAACTCCGAGCAGCGAGGATTTTCTTTGATGTCTGCCGGTGTGATTTCCGAATATGGCAAGTGTTGGTTGTATTGATGTTAATTTCTTTCGAATAGCCAATCAAATTTGAATTTTAAAAAGGTCATACATCGTAGTCCTCCTAATATGGAACACGGAATATTTATAGAGCTATAACCTCACCAAACCCGTATTCTGATCAGATAATGTGTTATGTTCAGCCAAGGCAACACGTGTAGTGTTATGCGGGTGTTTGGGTGGGCACGGGTTCCTGTTGCTTCGTTGCGCATTTTGCTGAGAAGCAACAGGAACTTGATAAAGTGATGTCTGGCATTGTAATATCACTTGTCTTTATTGCAACATGTAAGCGTCCTGTCTGTGTCTTGTGCGCTGCCCTCAGTGTTTTATAGGGTGGATTGAGGATGTCTGGTTCCATGCTGCTTCAAAGATTTCTTCTTTGAAGTAGCAGAAACACAACTGGGCTGGGTGATGTTTAGTTGGTTCGTCGTGATATAGCTGAAATATTGTTGAAAGCGACGTTAAATTATATTCACTCACTCACTCGACTTGAATATGCGAAGATGAATGGAGCGTAGCCCAAAGCACCCTGTGAGAGGATGGTAATAGGCGTGCGCGAGTGTATTGTTGTAACATCATGTTGAGTGAGTAATGCCGAATAACTATTCAAATGCTGATGTTGATATGCATGTATTCTGCCAGTTAAAATGTTGGTTGATTATGAACTGATTATGTTAGCATGGCTTTTCGTACTGACCAAATGGTGAACAATATTTCAGATACAATCTGTCTTCATATACAAAGTGTGGGCGACTGGACCAGAAGAATGAGAGCTCTGGCCGAGAAGTGGACCGCGGTTGAGGCAACGTCAGCGGTGACGTCATCGATTGCAGTCGATTTATCTACCCACAATCCTTCTCTCCCTCCAGCTTCTTCCGGTCAGGCTTCCTTGCATGCTGTAGAATCCATAGAAATGGGCGAGTCTGACGTCAATATCAACATTCCACCATCAGATTGCAATGAGTATATTTCCGTTCAAAATGGGGGCAAATATTACGACAATCCTGCGTTTGACTCTGACGAAAAAGCTGCAAATGACACAAGAACAATAGCGAAGCGTGCACCAATGATCGTCAAAGTAAGATCTTGAGATAATTTCGATCACTGGAAGACATCGATAGTTAATTAGACCAGTTATAAGTATATGAGTGCTTGATTATTATAAGATACCGTGGGCCTACCATCCCGTTGTCTAAAAATTCATGATGGACTGCAAATTTATTCACCCGGTGTCGACATAATGTTGACCAGATGTCGACATAATGTTGACCAGATGTCGCTATATTGTTGGCCAGATGTCGACATAATGTTGACCAGTTGTCGACATAATGTTGAACAGACGTCGACATCAGGTTGACCAGATGTCCACATAATGTTGGTCAGATGTCGACTCAATGTTGGTCCAATTCTCATTTGATCCCAAGACTTGCTTGTGAAATAATTATCTTGGCAAACGATCAGATTGTTGCAGCTGTTCGGAATAGTTTATTTTGTCTTCTTGACTAAATGGTTAAACACATTCAAACTGCACTGAGACAAGACAATTGGGCAATGATGGTACCAATATTGTGTCAAAACCAGGCCACCAATGTGTCGACAGTAGCTCCAGTGGAGACTTTCTCTAATCTTGGCCCCGGCGCCAAGCCATAATTCACCAGCTGTAGTTGTTGTGAAAATGCTGGACGTCTCATATTTTCCGAAGCCGTTAGTCACAAACAATAAAATAAATCGATTGTGCATGATCCTACCTAAATATGATCGAAAATATGAATCGTCCAGCATTTTCCCAACAACTACAGATGGGGAATGGCTTGGCGCTTGGGCCTTGTTTACACGCAGAAAAGAGAAAGCTTCACTGGAGCAAGGTCGACAGTCAGTCAATTTTTGTAATGGGCACCTATTTCTGGTATTCTAGCTCGGTTGAGTTTGAAATTTATCGTAAAAATAAAATTATTGAAATAATAAAAATGTCAACTATCGTGTTGCAGGTATTAATTGACGGACCGTTCGGCTCTCCAGCTACTGACGTGTACACAGCAGATCACGCTGTCCTGATAGGAGCGGGGATTGGAGTGACGCCCTACGCCAGTATCCTACAGAGTATAATGTGTCGATACAAGAGACAACGAGCTATATGTCCGCGCTGTAACTTCCTATGGAAATCTCCGGCGACGGAGGTATCGTTGAGAATCCCCAAAAAGGTACGGTTTGTCAGAATCCAAATTGTAAACAATATTAGATCATACAGAAGAAAGTTTGATTTCCAAGCTGGTCTTCTTCAATTTCCGCTAATACCCCACTGTATGTCAAAATTAACTCCCCGCAAAATTAGGTATGACTTCTGCTCGTAAATTGCATCTTCACCAGTCCAGGTAAATCCTGAAACCTCGCAGAGGATTTACCTAAATATTTTTGGTGATTCGAATGAGTTCTTCAGTCGATGCCTCTATTATACAATGTCCTACATTTCATCCCCCGCACTTGTTTGGAATTAGCATGTCGGTATCCCAAGCCTGCGGTTTTTGCTTTGACTTCCGATGTCGATTTCAGCTTAACATCAAAGCAGTTTGGCCCGCGATGAAATCAAACCTGTCACATCTCATACCTCGCAGAGGATTGGCCTAATCAACTAGCTTAGCGCGTTCACTGATTGGGTTGATTTAGAGGAAACCCCTTGATCTATTTATATCCAGAACTCGTATGGGTAACTCACCAAGCCCTAACAGATCGATCGATACACTGGCTCGCGAGGATGGTAAATTGTAGCCCAAGAGTTTAGACCCCAATATATTTTTTACAATTATCAACTTATCTACATGGTGCAAGTCGTTCAATGGAATTATTATATGAATTTACAGCCCCAGTATATGCTTTATAATTATCAACTTATCTACATGGGGCAAGTCGTAACTATAATACATCTTCGGCGAACACAACACATTTTTCTCATCAGAATATGGTTTGGTGATTTCATAGCTTTATAAAAGTTACGTGGTCCATATAAGGTGAAATGCCTCTATATGACCTCTTCAAACTTCAGATTTTATTGACTACTCGACATATATAATCATTTCCCGTTTGAAAAGTAAACAACCACCGCTGGACATATTTGAAGCTCAAAGGAAATTCTCCCGCACGGTGTTGGCAGTGTGATATCTGATTGGTTAAGTGATATCACGTGCGTTTACGGTCTGAGGAATTTACACTATTCCCAAGGTCAAGGTAAATGACGGAACTTTGGTGTGGTATTTAACCTGAAATGTGAAGATTATCAACTTATCTACTTGGTTCAAGTCGTTTGATGAAATTATTGTATGCGTTCACTGGAATTATTGTATGAAAAATTAACAAATTACAGGTAGACTTTATCTGGGTGAATAGAAATTTCGAATCGCTCGAATGGTTTCTCAACGTGCTAAGTGAACTGGAGGAAGAACAGGTGCTTCTGGCACCGGAAGAGAAATTCTTGTTCATGAGCCTCTATGTGACGTCTGCTCTCAAGCAAACGGACATCCGGGCGGCAGCCCTCCAGATGGCAATAGAGCTGGTCTACAAGCAAGAAGCTAGAGACCCGTTGTGTGGGCTGAGGACGAGAATACAACCTGGTCGACCGAACTGGAAAAAGGTGAGTCCACTCTTTCCACATTAAGCGTTGGACATGCCCCGGTGATGGCACAGCACGTGGGCCACCGCTTGTGCTCTGGTTCGTTCTAATGATCTCTCCTCTGAGTTTATAACATGGAGTGGGTTTTTCAACTATTGATAACTGGTGAAAATACGATAATATGGATTAAACATTTCCACTATTCCAAGAAAGGTCCAATGCGTTTACCTTGATGATAATTTTGGCAACTTCAGGTCGGAAATATACCAATTGTCATCGATTAAAAATATAATCTGGGTTACAGAGATAGCAAAGCGCCCGGATAGACGAACCGGAGCTCATGCGACCAGTCACGTGTCGTTGCACCGACCGCTGCCATCGAGGCCAGACAGCACTGTCCAGGGATTAACTTGAATTAAAGTGCAACTGCTCAACTTCTTCACATAGAAATATTGGATATGTCGTACCCTTGAACATATTTAAATATACCTCCAATGTTTGCCTCTTCTGAAAATCTTCAATGCTTGGTCGTTGGCGTGTTATCCTTTCAGTCCCACGCCCCTTTTGTACCGAGATGCAAAAAGAGGAAAACTGGCAAAGGCCTCTTCGAAAACGCGAAAGCGAATATTGTTGGCAACAGGTGAACTGCCTGTTGTATTGCGACTCCATATTATCACTAAAAGTTAAGCTGCCTGTTTTGTTGCAGCTTATAGTGGTATACTACAGAACAGGCAGTTCAACGGTTGATAACAATATTGAGTCGCCATACAACAGACATCTCAACTGTATTGCGAGTCAATATTGGTATTAACTGTTGCGCTGTCTGTTGTATTGCGACTCAAAATTGTTCTTGCACCAAGAACTGTATAAGTTTTCGATCTTATGATCGTATATAGTTTTTTGCACATTTCGCTGCATTCAAAGTATTATGTCATATATCGGGTACCTCACCGGTATAAGTATGCCAGTGAGTAATTTGGACAATTTCCGACAGCTAGCATCTGTTGAGAACTGATGACCGCTTCTCTACTGTGGGGAATCACCTTGTATTTTTTGTTTTTTCCCCCTACGAAGTAGGCTCTCAATTGCAAATTGTCCGGTAATGAGTGAGTCAGTCCATCTGAATCCTTTCTCCGGCAAAATAAGGAGAACCATTGAAATTAGAACCTTGATTTTTGGCATGAACGTGTATTAGGGGACTGTTTCCTTCAGCAATTTCTGAGCTGACCTACTTTTGATGAAAATTTGACCTACTTAGGCGACCAATAAACCTGGAATTTGGCAAAAACATGTCCTAATGCCTCCTAAGACCATGGTCAAGGTACACACTTAAATCATCAAAGCCTACTGCGTAGGTCCTGTGACATTAGTCACACTGTCATGTATTTCATACACTTTTCGAATTGATGGCTGTCATACGAAATAGATATTTCGATCATTGACGCGGAAATTCTTTGATGGACGACGGCTGAATATTGAATGACACGAATTTAAATGTCATATACTGGGATATCGTTTCAATGATTTAACATCGTATTTCGTTCAAGGTATTCGACAGGATCAGAGCTGAGAAGCAGGGAAAAGTCACAGTATTTTACTGCGGTCCAGCACAACTTGGGAAACTCTTAACCAAACTGTGTAATGAGTACAACTTCAACTTCAGGATGGAAAACTTTTGATTACTGAAGCATTGGGGTTTAAGTGTTGGCGTACGAACTTGCGAGAGCCTGTGAAATGGAGCATGCGCGGTGGGGAGGATAAGTGAAAGAAGGCATTCAACGCTCACAGGACCGGTAACAGGAAATGAAGATTGAAAGTTCCCTAGGATGATTTACAAGCCGGATACCACTGGATGAGCGATGATGGTCAAAAAGGGACATTTGAGGGCGACTGGGGGGAGGGGGATGCCGACACAACCATATTTATCTGGAAAAAAGGTGCATTTGAGATAGCACACATGCACGTATGTGAAAATCTATGTTCAGATTATTGTTAGTGAGGCCATCGATTGATTGAAATTGTAGTTTAAGGGCCGCTTCCCATACGGATTCCGCGGCCCATCAACTCAATGTTTTATTTAACTTTCACGGTACATTTCTTCGTTAATTTAAGATCTTTTGCAGTGCTAGATATTAAAATAAATAATTAAATAATAAATAACAATGAGAGAGCAGAGGGAAATATAAATACAAGCAAAGAAGAGTCGCTATGTACAAGTTGGTAAGTCTGTTATTGGTTAGGTTATGCTGATAAATATGCGTTGTAATCGCGTGGATGATTCGTTTGTCTTGGTACCCCCTTCGTACACACAAAGCCGTCCAGAAAAATCTGGGAGAACCAGGGCGTCTTCAGGATTTTTCGAGGTGACTTCCCTAATGACGCCCTTGGGAACAGGGTGATATCAAACGAACATGCCTAAATGTATATAAACGTAACTATGACAATAATATTTTGTCCGTTTCCGTATTAAACTTCAGTGGTGGATTACAGGCATACAGTCGCCTTTGACTGAGACCGCTGACATAACCTTGCTCTGCTTTATCACGGAAATGGCCAAATCTTTTGATTCAAGTTGGCAAATCGCACATTAAAGATTTAGTTGTTTGTACACTCTTAAAAGGCAAATGTTAGATTTAACAACCAGAGGGTTGGAGTAGGGAAAGCATTTAGAAACTGTTGTTTCACCACTTTTAAGTGAGGATGCAACAGCTTAAAATGTTGCAATTAACACTTAAAAGTGGTGAATACAATACTTTCTAAATGCTTTCCCTCCTCCAACCCCCTAGATGTTAAATCTAACATTTGCGTTTTGAGAGTGTACCTTCACCAGTCTCTGGAACGAAAATGTATTTCTGCCTTGTGTAAATATTTCATATATGAATGCTGACTTCTGTGTTATTTGTACCGCACTACTCGGGGGTAGTATAATACTCTCCTAAATTCTGTCCATTTTAATTAGTCGTCTACTTTTGGAGCTTGCCAAAAATCAATAGTTAACTCTGCATAAGTTTTCTTTTTATTTTCAGCGTGTGGAACGATACTCTCCACAATTCTGTCCATTTTAACGTGTCGTCTACTTTGAAACTTGTTAAAACTCAATAGTTAACTCTGCATGGATTTTCTCTCTTTTTTTCGTTGTGTTAAACAAAATGAACTCTACAACATGACTACAATTTCTCCGTGAAAACGAAAATATGTCACGCTTGTAATTATCTCCACATAAACTCCAGTACAGTTGTTTTCATGTACCGGCTTGTCTTCTATGATCTCATAATGTATTCATGCTCACTGACACAGAAGTCATTGGTGCCGTATAAAGTAATAATAGGCGGTCCGTGGGAGTATCCCATGCCCGGTGAAATTGCCGAATGATAAACCGCATACACCTCTACGACCATACACGGCATTGTTGAACTTTGTGTTAGTGAACATGAGTACATGACGCCCCCCTATGTAACTGAGCCCAGGTACCTGAAAGAACTCTACTGGACTTTAGCATGGAGGGAATTACAAAGTTATTCCAAGCATGATATATTATCAATATCACGGAGTAATGGTGGTCATTTTGGAGTTCAGTTTGTTCCACACGATACAAAAATAAAAAAATAAAAATTTAGGCAGAGTAAACTACAGATTTTTGTCAAACCCCAAAGTAGACGTCTAATTAAAATGGACGGTCGTTAGTGAATTATATCTGGTGGTAATATTCATTTCTATATTGAGAACTATGTATATAGATGGATGCATCTATATCCATCCATCTACATGTATGTAGTGTGTGTATTCACTTGTGAAATTCTATATATGTATTCTACACGTTAGAGTGTTTATGTATCGCATTTATTTGTATTAACGTAGTATGTATGTATGCATATATGTATAAATGATAATAAAATAAAATATTACAGGCCAACATACATATACACTGATCATTAGGTATTCTCAGGATGCTATCATGTCCATAAACAGACTAAAGACTCTTCGCTAAAACAGCCAGGGGGATGTTTCACACACTTTTCGCTAAAAACAGCCAGGGGGATGTTTCACAGAGTCTTCGCTAAAAACTGCCAGGGGTCGTTTCACAGAGTCTTCGCTAAAAACAGCCTGGGTTCGTTTCACAAAGTCTTCGCTAAAAACAGCCTGGGCTCGTTTCACAGTCTTCCCAGGTTGCGACGTTAATCGATAGGGCTGGTTTGCGATGAGTCTGTAAAATTTCGTACGAGTGTTTCAAATAACCCCAGGCAAATGGCCTGTTCACGCACAAATTTGCGAACCTTCGTAGTATATATATCGCTCCGAAAGAAATAGTTGACCACTTCTAGTTATCATTCAATCTACACATTTAATAAGTAGACAAGTGAAGCAGTATAATTTTGATTTTGCCGAATTGTATTGTTTAACAATTTGGTATGACAATTTGGTATCGAGTATTTCAACATAGATTTCTCATCTTGTATGCTATCGAAGTCTGTTAAACGTTGTGTAGAATAGTTCCATTGAGGTAGATAATCCTGTTCGCGAACAATTCATCAGACCAGCGAACCATTCGCATGAAGAACAATATCATATGAGTCTCATCATTCTCGAATAACAGGGCCCTGAAATAGTGCATTCGTGCAAAATCGCCAATTTTGAGACGAAACACCTCATATTTCTTTCTGTAAACATATGAAGATAAACGATAACCAGAACCAGAGTTGGTCTACGACTACGTATTGGAATAGCGAGATATTTCTTTCTGTACAAATATGAAGAAAAGCGATAACCAGAACCAGATTTGGTATACATCTACATAATGGAATAGCGAGTATGCTGTATCAAGCTGGTTCTGGTTATCATTTATCTTTATATGTTTACAGAAAGAAATATGAGGTGTTTTCTCCTCAAAATTGGCGATTTTGCACGAATGCACTACTTGCACTACTTGTACTGCTTCATATCTTTAAAGAGAACAGGAAGAATTGTTTTCACCTCAGAATCAACTATTTTGCAAGAATGCACTACTTCACCGCCCTGTTACTCCAGAATCATGAGACTCAGTGCCTTGAAATTTTTCCAAGTATACAATATAATATTGTACTTCATGTCAATTGAACAGTTCCTTGTGGTGGAAGTATTTTATTTTGGTACTTCTGTATTGCACCTGACCTGGGGTCATTTACTCATCTAAAGATACCAGGTCCTTTACTTGTATGGGCGAAAGTGTAAAAGTATTTATTTTGCAGCTGATTCTTCATGCATGTTAAATAGCGGAAGTTTAATTGATAATACTGTTATATTATATAACAGATTGCGTCCAACCCTTGGTCAAACAACAAAACACCAGATGGTTCAGTTAAAGATTTTATTTAATTAACCAACCAACGAATAAGCAAAGTTATTAAACGTGGTACCTTGTGTCACAAACCTTAGAGTAGTATATAGACGGGATATAGACTCACATTGACCTGGCGTAAGAATCTGGCGTCGAGGTCAAGTGCATTATAGTACGGGCGAAAACGCCCGGTGGTGGTGGTGGGAGCTCCCGTGTGGCAGAGCTCTTGGATCGGAGCTCTTGGAGCTCAAAGCGTGTGGAGCTCAGAGCTCGGAAGTGACATTTGCATATGACCTCTGTGAAGTCACTTCCGCTTCCGTTCACGTGACCGGAACTGACCTTTGACCCCTGCGAGCGCTAACAAAACCGGATAAAAATTGCGCGCAGGGGTCAAAGGTCAGTGCCGGTCACGTGAACGGAAGCGGAAGTGACCTCACAGAGGTCATATGCATAAGTCACTTCCGAGCTCTGAGCTCCACACGCTTTGAGCGGGAGCTCCCACCACCACCACCACCGGGCGTTGACGCCCGTCAACGCCCGGTGGTGGCGGTGGTGGTGGTGGTGGTGGTGAAATGTGGTGGTGGTGTGTTTGTGTGTGTGTGGTGGTAGTGTGTGGTGGTGGTGGTGGTGGTGTCTGTACATTGCGCGCAGGGGGCAAAGGTCAGTTCCGGTCACGTTAACGGAAGCGGAAGTGACCTCACAGAGGTCATATGCAAATGTCACTTCCCAGCTCTGAGCTGCACACGCTTTGAGCTCCAAGAGCCCCGATCCAAGAGCTCTGCCACACGGGAGCTCCCACCACCACCATCACCGGGCTTTGACGCCCGTCAACGCCCGGTGGTGGCGGTGGTGGTGGTGGTGGTGGTGTCTGTACTTATAAGAATGAACATGTGTCCCTCATCAGTCCTTATGTATTGGTCGAATTGGCACCCGGACTACGACGGGCTTTACGTCAGCGGTATCTCGACCTCGTGACCCATATGAAATTGTTGGATAAGGACCCAGTCCATATGGAAATTGAAAGAACAGCGTCGATGTTGAAAACCTCGGGCATGAACTGGAAAGTGGCGTATGTCAGAGCAATAGCACAAAAGAAACATTTGTTCGAACGCATCATTAAACGACGTTAAAGCGTTAAGAAAGTGTGTTAAGGCGTTGAGACGGACGTTAAGGCGTAACGACGGGCGTTGACGGGCGTCACTGCATTTCGATGAATTGGTGTCAATTCCATGAAAATCAGAGCTTCTGAGCTAATTCACAAGGGCGTTAAAGCGTTAAGCTAAGCGTTGATGGGCGTTACTGTCTATAAAAGCAAGCGTATTTCCAAAAACACGCACAGTCGACGTTCAACCGTCAACATGGCTTATAATTGCTCTGCGTGCGAACGCACGTTCACCAGACATTACGATATGATGCGACACCAGATAAATATACATGGGATTGAAGACTCCGAGGAGTCCGTTGAGGCGGATGCTGATACAGAGACTGCTGAGAGTGTATCGACTGATACCGAAACAGAGATAGCTGAGAGTCTATCTAGTGATACGGAGAGCTTGACCTCAGATAGTCAGCTCAGTCCGTGGAAAGTGATGCAGAACCTACCTTCTGGGATCGTATTGTGACAGCAGCTATCAATACTTACGCTGCAGCGATCGAGGACGCCGGAGAAGATAATTTACAACAGGCGTACACCCAAATGCGCCCCCGCATCAGGAAAACAGCCATGGCGATCTATGAACAGTATACCAAGATCTATGGCGCTACGTTTCGTAACTTGTGTCTAATTCCGCTTAACCCGGGGCTAGGGGCCGTATGAACCCATGTACTTCAAGATCCTCATGGTACTCATATGAACAGTTACAATCAAAGCGTGACTGAGATACATCTTTTTTTAGATGACGACTCTATAACGAATATTATGGATTAAGAATACTGATCAGCGATACGGATTTGATATTTTTGGAACATCATGATGTCTTGCCGGCATCATTGAAAACTGTTGACCGCTTCTCTCTTGCAGGAAACAAGCCTATGTTTATGTATACTATGATTGTCTTTTTGAATTTGGTGCTAATACTGTTATATGGAAAATGGAATAGGTCTTTGGATTATGGACGCGGATATTCTCTAATGGACGACGGCTGGATTATGAATGACGGACTAGACGCTTGTAATTACCACCGCTTGAAATGAAAGGCGACCGCACACACAGGTCCATCATGAAGACCAAGCGTCACTTGGAAGAGGCTATGGGACTACCACCCACCGAGGCCCTGGAAAATGCGATCAGAATGCGCAAACAACTGTTTCAGGACATGCTACCCGAAGAATATCCAGGCCTGCCTGACGACGCTTAGGTCACACCGAGCAAAGATGGAACTTTCTGAAATGGCGACAGACAAGAGCAGCCGAAAATACATCTAACGGACAAGAAGGAATATAACAGATGCAGCGCCAAATGAGTTGTAAACATACCCAACGCGGCTCCCCCAGCGTGGGTATGATGTAACATTGGGGAAAATAAACTATATGAAAAAAAACCTTCTTGTTGTTGTTGTTCTCTCATGTGTCATCCTTGTTGTTGTTGTTCTCTCTCCGGTCTATATCATGGCGTCAAGGCGTTATTTTAGAGCGTTAAGGCGTAACTACGAGCGTTGACGGGCGTCACTGCAGTTCGAAGAATTAGTGACAATTCCATGGAATATATAGAAAATCAGAACTTCTGAGCTATTTCACCAGGGCGTTGAAGCGTTAAGCTTGGCGTTGGCGGGCGTTGCTACAAGATGACACCTCACACGACGCATTTCGACCAAGGATGGTCCATCACTACACCAACTACCTTCCTTCACTGCCCCAAAATGTCCACTTTCGCTACTACTCGTACTGATAACGTCACCGATGACGTCACAGATGACGTGGACAGCCCTCAAATCGAGGTCTACACTCCGAGAGCTACAAAAGGACATCCCGCACGACGCATTCAGACCAAGGATGGTCCATCTCGACACCAAACACCTTCCTGCAGGGACAAATCCTCAACTTACATGCACCCACTCTCCCATCCTACCTCTGTCGGCAGGCTCCGATAAGCCCCACTAGGCGTGGTTGATAGGAGTTTTTCCCTATTTTAGGGGTAAAGTCCGTGTTCCGCTTTTTATATTTTCGGGGACAAATCCTCAATTTATATGCACCCACTCCCCCACCTTACCTCCCTCAGCAGGCCCCGATAAGCCCGGGGGACCGATATTCGACCTTTTGGATAGGGTTGATAGGAGTTTTCCCCTATTGTAGGGGTAAAGTCCGTGTTCCACTTTTTATATTTTCGGGACAAATCCTCAATTTACATGCACCCACTCCCCCATCCTACCTCTGTCGGCAGGCTCCGATAAGCCCCACTAGACGTGGTTGATAGGAGTTTTCCCCTATTTTAGGGGTCAAGTCAGTGTTCCGCTTTTTATATTTTCGGGGACAAATCCTCAATTTACATGCACCTACTCCCCCACCCTACCTCTCTCAGCAGGCCCCGATAAGCCAGGGACCGATATTCGCCCTTTGGGATAGGGTTGATAGGGGTTTTCCTCTATTGTAGGGGTAAAGTCCGTGCTCCGCTTTTTATATTTTCGGGACAAATCCTAAATTTACATACACCCACTCTAGGCAGAACCCGATAAGCCCGGGGACCGATATTAGCCCTCTGGGATAGGGGTTTTCCTCTATTGTAGGGGTAAAGTCCGTGTTCCGCTTTTCATATTTTCGAGACAAATCCTCATTTTACATACACCCACCCATGACTTGCAAAATCCTTCCGTAGGGACCCCAAGTCCCCGACTCAAATGAATGGATGGCATACAAGTCAGTACATGCACTCCTAATCACGTGACCGCCGCATGATGGAAAAAAACCAGGTACAAGTCTGTACATGCATTCCATATGGTCCTGGAGGAGCGCTTCACTCGACCCAATCGGTCCATGCAGCGTATTTGAAGTCTGGGGATTAATTTCTGTCCGCGGAGGCAGACCACATCACCACCAGACCACATCACTGCGGATGAATACATGCTCCATGCACTTGACCATCACGTGACCTCCACATGACCTCCACATGAGACGGCGCACTCTTTTGCCGGTTTTCGCCCGTACTATAATGCACTTGACCTCGACGCCAGATTCTTACGCCAGGTCAGTGTGAGTCTATATCCCGTCTATATACTACTTCTTAGGTTTACCAAAATACGATAGAAGAGTGTGGCATGCAGTGTCAATAATTCCGAATGATCATAACCAGTCCCATTATGAGTCCAATTCAGTCCGCTTTCTTTCTAGGGCTGTTGTACAACTCTTTTCAGTCGGTGTATCCCTGTCCAGTCCTGCTGTCCACTCATCGTGAAATTTACCACCTTCATACTCGAGTCTACTTCTCCGTTTACACTTCGAATTAGAAGTGGTAAATTAGAAGTGGTAAATTAGAAGTGGTAACAGAGAAGGCGACTTGTGCATGAACATGGAAACGTTCAGGGTTCACACGACACAAGACAGTCCTGTAATCCGGTCACTCCGACTAAGTCTGACTTAACCAATTCCAGCGGAGATAGCTATCAGCTATTGCTACCTTGGACGGATTAGAAAAGTTTGGTGCAGCTATTAGCTCATTACTCACAATGGCTTGGAGTTTTTCAAATTACAACACATATAAGGGAAGTGGGAAGAGGTGCCGACATACTGACAGCGCCACATGACTTCACAGTATAGCCTTTCGGTTAACCTATTCTAAAGCACATACCAAGAATCTAACGATTCGTGATATGTGTTGTATCTCAGGTACGCTTTTATTGTACCTGTTCATGTGGCAACTTGGATGATATGACCACACGGCCCCTAGCACCGGCATAAGCGGTATTAGATACAAATCTAGAGAGCTATGATGGAAATGCTCTGACAACTCGTATATTGGTAATTGGTGAGCTGTTTCGCTGTGACAACCCGTACACTGGGAATTGGTGAGCTGTATCGTCGTCAGATGAAAATGACGGCATTTAACACAAAAGGCATACTGACCGGACTCTGGTCAAACAAATTTGACACTTTTTTTTCAGAAAATTGGTCGCCCCGGAGGAGTTACGACACTGAAATTTTCTACAAACTTTCTGTAAGAACCACTCATTCCCAGAAATCTGAGTATCTCCATTTTAGAACTGAGAGCAGGGAATTCCTCTATGGCTTCGGCCTTGGCTTCACGTGGTAGTACTTGACATTGACCCACTACATTACCCGTACAGGTGACCTGGGTCTGAGCAAGGTCGCTTTTCTGCAGACCTACCACAAGATTCGCCTTGGCAAGTCTGTCAAATTGGGTTTTCATGACATTTTGAGAAACTTTGTCTACCTAGCATGGCTTCGAGAGTTTTTCTCTGAAGGTGGACACATCGTTCAAGAGGTTAGTCTCCTCAACCTCACTAAGAAACCTCTCCTTTATCATCTTTAATGAACCTCTGATCTCATGTCCATAGACGAAATGAAATAGCATTTTGACTCATTGGCATGTCCCTTGTACCAAATAGTACATACGATATACATTTGTCACAACTCGCGAGATACTCGAGAACATAACAAGTCGGACTGCTCTTCATTGTCTGGTGATATCATTCTGGAGAGCCCTGTGACTGTTGATAAGAGTCTATAGACTTTAGTTATCCAAATTGGAGCGATAGACTTTAGTTATCCAAATTGGAGCGATATGCAATAGGTGGGAAAAATTGGCGACATCTGGCGACTAAAAAGCAACCATATAACTCTACAGGGAAGCATCCCTCGGCACCTAACATTCAGACCCGAGAATACGGTGGATTCTCGGACGTAGTCTTAGTATCTCAGCCGCGCTGTTCATGTGGAGACTATGAAGTATCCACGCGCCCCCTAGAACTGGCTTAAGCTGGGATGACAGATCAGCTCAAACAGCGCATCTAATGTTAATGGATGAGCATCGTGGACGTCGGATGGAGTAAACGCCTCAACATGGGGTAACCTGGACCAAAAGACTAACCCGTATATGACCATCTGGAAAAGTGCAGACATCAAATCTCACCCGAATTGAACCTCTTTGGGTAGGCCATTTTGAGTGAAAAGTTGTACGAAAGCTTCCAGTCTTGTTTTTGTGGTTATAAGTTTCAAAGGAACTGTCTCAAGAAACTTAGTGTACAAGCGTCTAGTCGTCATTCAATATTCATCCGTCGTCCATTAAAGTGGTCACATGCCGGAATCGTATTTATGGAGCTGCTTTTATATATTGCTGAGGCTTTCCCACCATCTGACTTCGACGGCAAATCCCACAGTAACTCACAATATCCTTGTATGTCAGTAAAACTGTTGCATAACTCTAGCCTGATTTTATCTGATGCCCAAATGGTCTGCTATCGGAATGTTCGTACCCCGTAAGATCTCATTCCGATAGCGGGGAGGGTAGGGGGAGGGTACCACAATCTGGTGTAATGTTGACCAACTTTCACTAGCTGGGCTTTTAGGTGGTCTTTACTTCCTCATTAATATACCCCACTCAATAGAAACATTCAGGGACTTCCTCAGCTTATTTTTCCTGACAAGGCGGTCTCCACATTTCCCCTGATAACAGGATCCACTGATGGCCGGTTGAAAATAGAGTCTTGTGAATTACCACTCTCATAATTACCATCAAGATTTCTCCCAAAATAGTATCTGATAGCCATACACCTGTATCACCGCCCCTTCTCACACTGGGTCTCTTTCTGTTCCCTAGTGGCCTAGGTACTACACATGCAGTAAATATTCTTGGAAATTCAACCTTTAAAACCCCAGTATCCTAGGTAACTTTGAGCTTATCTGGCACTATAGGTCGAACTTTCACCTTTTTTTCCCCAGCAAGAAGGTTATACCCTGAATGGGAATTGTTTCAACAATCCCTACTGCTACTGGACCAGGGGCCAGCTCACTCTTCAGGTTATCTTGGTATCAGGGGACAGAAATACAATTCCCATCAATATCCCGAATCCGCACGCTTGCGTTCACAGAACTATCTCTAGTCAGGGCCATTACATCAAATAACCTCAGAGACTGTGACGCCCCAGTATCTGTAAAGAAAACTACAGGTTTGCTTTTTCCCTCCAGATTAATTTGCGACACTTCCTCTCTAGACATTGAAGAAATGATACTCGGTACGGCGTATAGCCCGCCACTGAGCATATTGTTACGTCTAAACGATAATAGAAAAACGCAACAGAAAGATTTGTGAAGTCGAGAATCAATAATCAAATATTTATTTACAATACTAAAATCATATACAAATTAGGTTAGGTCAATACAGCAAATAAATGTCAAATAAAATCTTACTGTTCAATGTTATATACCGGTGTATCTCTCGAAGTTCGTACCAACGTACACATCTCTATACAGTTCGTGACGTGTAAAAATCGTGTTCCTGTATTTCCAGTCAATAATGCTCAGCTGTTGTCCAGTTTCCTTCAGTTCAATCACGTAGATAATACACAGCGGTCGAACACAGGAGTAATAATCCAGCAGTCAGTTATCTCCGGCAAATGTTAGTCAAACCTCCAGTCAGTAATTACGGGCAAAGTAAATCAATCAAAGCCAGTTCTTAAATTCTCCCTCGGGTATTTATATCCTACGGGGAATTCGCGATTATTCTATCAGATCAAGAAACTTCCATCGGTACAACAATAACGTAAGATTTAACCCAGATACGATTACAACAACTACGAGAAAGTTCGACATAATTAACCCAGATAAACAAGTGCTTTCTCATTCCAGAAACTTCAAGAATGTTTAATATTGAATACAATGAAGATCTATATGTACAGATAGCGCTCCGCACAGGTCATACGGGGCTCCCGACGTATGTATAGATGGCGCTATGCACCAACCCCTCAGGGTCATACGGGCTGTACGCAGAACAGCCATCTGCAATCATAGAATCTTCTAGAAAACACTAGTCAAATAACTCACATAATTCACTTACGATAAATCGGTCACGATTACGAGAAAATTCCATGAATACAACAGAACGTAAACATATTTACCTGAGGTCTATCATTCTAGAAATATCCTCAGTGTCTAACTTTATACTGTAATACTATGACACTCCCCCTCTTAAAAGAAGAAAGTTTCAAACTTGCAACTTTGTTGACAATTCAAAACATTATTACAAAACAAAATCTATATTACAACAGCAAAAATGTTGACAAACATATGTACATTAAATGCGAGACAAACAATCAGCGATCAAATTGTCCTTACCCTTAATATGTTTGATTTCAATATTGTATTCTTGTAATACCAAACTCCATCTCAACAATCTTTGATATTTGTTTTTCATCTTACTTATGAAAACAAGTGGATTGTGATCACTGAATACAGTAATTGGCAACGATGAAGAAGTAACATAAACATCAAAATGCTGTAAAGCCATTATCATTGCCAAACATCCTTTCTCAATTGTAGAATAATTTCTCTGATGTTTGTCAAATTTACGTGAAAAATAACATATTGGGTGGTCTACACCATCTATACCTTCTTGTAACAAAACAGCACCAGCAGCAACATCACTAGCATCTACAGCCAGTTTAAAAAGTGAACCAAAATCTGGTGCTGAAAGAACTGGTGCGCTCTTGAGTATGGCTTTCAGTTTCTCAAAAGCTGATTCACATTCATCGGTCCAAACAAAAGTTACCCTCTTTCTTAAGAGCCGAGTTAAAGGTTCAGTAATATCTGACAAATTTGAACAAAATTTCCTGTAGTAACCCGCCATACCCAAGAAACGCATCAGTTGTCTCTTACATGTGGGTCTAGGAAATAGCGAGATAGCACTGACCTTAGCATCTACAGGCTTTACCTGACCCTGACCTACAACATGACCCAAGAATGTCACACGTGCATGTCCAAATTCACTTTTCCCAAGGTTGACTGTCAGCTTGGCGTCACTCAGTCGATTGAACAGTGCGCGAATTCTCTGTAGATGATCTTCCCATGTATCGCTGTAGACAATGACGTCATCAATGTAAGTCTCACATCCTTCCAAACCGGAAGTAACACGGTTGGTGAGACGCTGGAACGTGGCTGGAGAATTTTTCATTCCAAATGGCATAACTTTGTACTGGAACAGACCCTCCGGAGTGACGAATGCTGATATCTCCTTCGCACGATCTGTCAGTGGAACTTGCCAAAATCCTTTCAGAAGATCAAACTTTGACACGAACTTGGCACTTCTCACTTTATCAATGCAATCGTCAATGCGTGGAATAGGGAATGTGTCTGTTTTGGCCAATGTGTTCACCTTTCTGTAGTCAGTACACATCCTGTAACTGCCATCCGGCTTTGGAACGAGGATACAAGATGAACTCCAGTTACTATTACTTGGTTCAATGAAGTCATTGTCCAATAAATACTGAATCTCTTTTTTCAGGTAGTTTTGTTTAAAGGGATTTAAACGATATGCGTGCTGCTTCACTGGATTAGAATCTCCGACATCGACGTCATGTGAAATTGTATCAGTCCGAGTAGGAATGTCGGGAAACAAATGCTCATATTGACTGAGCAGAGTTCGAAGTTCTTCCTGACGCGCTGGCTCGAGATGACACAACTTGGAATCCAAATTAAGTAGAATGTCAGAGTTCTGTAATTTCGCCGCTGTCATGGGCTCTTCACAAGTTTTATTAGTATCAGGGTCAGAACTAACTACACTTACAGGATGGACAGTACTGTTAGTGCTATCTCTGTCGATGTATAACTTTAACATATTTACATGGCATAACTGTTTGCTTTTACGCCTGTCAGGAGTCTGAACTACATAATTAAGATCACTTAATTTCTTTTCAATGACATAAGGACCATAATATCTAGCCTAAAGTGGATTACCAGGAATAGGCAGAAAAGCCAGAACCTCTCACCAGGTTTGAAACTTCGTTTAAGGACATGTTTATCATAGGTTATTTTCATACCTTTTTGAGCTGACTTTAAATTTGATATGGCCGAATCACGTGCTTTGGTCAACCTGGTGCGAAAGTCCGACACATATTGTAAGAGACTACATGAGTCAAGATCACTGTCTAGGAGCTTTTCCTTCAGCAGTTTAAGTGGTCCTCTAACTGTATGACCAAAGACTAATTCAAATGGACTGAAGCCTAAAGACTCTTGAACAGACTCTCTAACAGCAAACAATAACAAATGTATGCCTTCATCCCAGTTTTTTTCAGTGTCAAAACAATAAGTCCTAATCATGTTCTTTAATGTTTGGTGGAATCTTTCTAATGCGCCTTGGCTTTCTGGGTGGTATGCAGATGATTTGTACTGCTTTATTCCCAATTCATGCATGACTTGTTGAAAGATTCCTGACATGAAATTAGATCCCTGATCGGACTGAACAGACTGGGGTAGGCCGACAAGTGTGAAAAACTTAACTAAGGCCTTAACAATAGTTTTTGCCTTAATATTCCGTAAAGGAATGGCCTCAGGGAACCTGGTTGAAGCACACATGATTGTTAACATGTATTGGTTGCCTGACTTTTGGTAATGGACCAACACAATCTATAATCACCCTACTAAAGGCTTCCCCAAATGCAGGGATTGGTTGTAGAGGGGCCTTTGGTGTGGTTTGGTTAGGTTTTCCTACCATTTGACATGTGTGGCATGACCTACAAAATTCCGCAACATCTTTCTTTAAATTTGGCCAATAGAAATGATTTAGAATTTTGTAGTATGTTTTGTTAACACCTAAATGACCTGAAAGATGTGTTTCATGGGCTAGTCTGAGGATATCTAAACGATATGACTTTGGTACAACAATCTGATACTTAACTACCCACTCATCATCAGGTGACACATCTGGCGGTCGCCATTTCCGCATAAGAACACCATTCTTGCAAAAGTAACACACAGGCTCGTGAGTTACATCACACTCATCTACTGCCTTGTCAAATAACTTGGAAATGTCCTTGTCACTATGCTGTTCATTGACCAGCTGTGATTTTGAAATTTTGTCATTAGAACATTCCAATTTGCTATCCAAATGAGGCTTATCAGACACATCACTTAAACAAACAAAGGTGTCGGCCAAACAAACGTCATCGATGACGTCATCGATGACGTCATCTTTAAGAGACTTTTCAGACTCCTCAGCCAATTTACTCATGGCTCTAGTAACTGCACAAGCAGGATACAAACTTTGAATTTCGTCTTCAACTGGATCATGAATCTGATCCAAACAAGGCTTGTCAGTTACAATCGGATTAACCCCGACCTTATCTCCCGCAAGATCATTGCCACCCTCAAACGGTAAACTACCTTAATACCCACCGTAACAGGTCCAGAAATCAAGTCGGAAGACAGATGAATGTTATGGAGAGGAACGGGTGTATAATTTACAGAATCTACCCCTTTAATCAGGACATTACTGCCTGCAGATGAAGAATCAGAAAACGGCAAAATATCTGCCGACAAAAGAGACTGGGACGCGCCCGTATCTCGCAAAATCTTCACAGGAGTAGCATTAGAAAAATCGCTTGAAAGTGACACAAAACCATTGTGGATAAATGGTTCAAAAATCTCCATAACAGGATTTGAAAAACTGTTAACCTCATCCTTGATAGAACTAACTGACTAATAGAAACAGTGTCCTTGGCCATCTTAACGTCATATACATGAACGTCACTAACCTGCTTGGGTACAGATCTTGAAGTGAGGAAACCACTAGGCTTTTGAAAGGCTTGATCTTGTTGTCTTCTTTTCAATTTAAAACAGTTAGCCATCGTCCTTTTTACAGTAGCTGCAAACGGGAGACTTATTCTGAGTGTTAAAAGTGGGTGACTGAGATTTTGTGTTTGACCTTTGACCTTTGTAACTGGGGTTAAAAGTTTTAGGCCTTGAGAAAGAACTGGATTTGTTACCTGAGATGTTAGACTGGAATGAACTTGGCTTAACAGCATTGACAAATGATAATTTGTGTGTCAGAGCGTATTCATCAGCAAATCGGGCTGCTTCGTCTAAAGTGTTGGCATTCTTTTCATCAAGAAATGTTCTAATATCACCATGGATACACCTTTTAAATTTCTCTACTAGCATAAGCTGTCTGAGGTTTTCAAAGTTGTTGTCAATTTTAACCGAAGCACACCACCTATCAAATAACTGTTCTTTTGACCGAGCAAATTCTACATGAGGCTGAGAGTTTTCTTTTTCACAACTACGAAACTTTTGTCTATAGGCTTCAGGAACTAATTCATAGCCTTTGAGGATTAAATCCTTCACCATATCATAATTTGATGCTTGCTCTACCGTTAATTGAGTGTAAATGTCCCTTGCCTTTCCGATCAAAACACTTTGAAGAAGTAAACTCCAATTTTCTTTCGGCCAGTTTAAATTTTCAGCAATTTTCTCAAAATGCAGAAAATATTTATCAACTTCTTTTTCCTGAAATGGTGGAACGAGACGTATTTGTCGAGCTGCATCAACTTTTGATTGTGATTATACAGGTGCATCTGCAGGAGGATCTGTTCGCGACTGTAATTCCAAATGTTTTATTTCTAACTGAAACTGTCTATCTTTTTCTTCTCTTTCTAACTGAAACTGTCTTTCTTCCCTTTCTCTCTCTAATTTTTCCTCTTTTTCTAACTTTTCTCTCTCTAACTGAAACTGCCTTTCTTTCTCTTCTCTTTCTCTGTCTAATTCTAATTTCTTTAATTCCAGCTGATTTTGTATTTCTAATTTCTTTAATTCCAAATCATCAACTGTTTCCTCAGTTAAATCAAAATCACTTTCATCCCAAAGTTGTTTGCTAACAAAATGTTTAATAATGAGTTTCTTAATTTCTTGCTTTCTCCAAGATGTTTTAACTTTAATTTGTAGGAATTTACACAGCGCGAACAAATCCTCTTTGCGTAGTTCGTCAAATTCCTCCTGACCAGGCTTTGAAGCAAAATGTGCTGCGTCAAAAGACATGTTGATAATATACTACTACTCGACTTCACAAATTCAAACAATGTATCAATTTAGAACTATGTTGCAAAGCTGGAATGTAAACAAAGATCCCGGACGAGCCCCCAATTTCTGTTACGTCTAAACGATAATAGAAAAACGCAACAGAAAGATTTGTGAAGTCGAGAATCAATAATCAAATATTTATTTACAATACTAAAATCATATACAAATTAAGTTAGGTCAATACAGCAAATAAATGTCAAATAAAATCTTACTGTTCAATGTTATACCGGTGTATCTCTCGAAGTTCGTACCAACGTACAAATCTCTATACAGTTCGTGACGTGTAGAATCGTGTTCCTGTATTTCCAGTCAATAATGCTCAGCTGTTGTCCAGTTTCCTTCAGTTCAATCACGTAGATAATACACAGCGGTCGAACACAGGAGTAATAATCCAGCAGTCAGTTATCTCCGGCAAATGTTAGTCAATAATAATAATGATGATGCACCCACGTAAGTCTGTTTGAAACCTCCAGTCAGTAATTACGGGCAAAGTAAATCAATCAAAGCCAGTTCTTAAATTCTCACTCGAGTGAGCGAATGAGACGGTATTTATATCCTACGGGGAATTCGCGATTATTCTATCAGATCAAGAAACTTCCATCGGTACAACAATGACGTAAGATTTAACCCAGATACGATTACAACAACTACGAGAAAGTTCGACATAATTAACCCAGATAAACAAGTGCTTTCTCATTCCAGAAACTTCAAGAATGTTTAATATTGAATACAATGAAGATCTATATGCACAGATAGCGCTCCGCACAGGTCATACGGGGCTCCCGACGTATGTATAGATGGCGCTATGCACCAACCCCTCAGGGTCATACGGGCTGTACGCAGAACAGCCATCTGCAATCATAGAATCTTCTAGAAAACACTAGTCAAATAACTCACATAATTCACTTACGATAAATCGGTCACGATTACGAGAAAATTCCATGAATACAACAGAACGTAAACATATTTACCTGAGGCCTATCATTCTAGAAATATCCTCAGTGTCTAACTTTATACTGTAATACTATGACAATATATACATATGAAATGATTTTTGAGAGAGAGAGAGGGGGAGAGAGAGAGAGAGAGAGAATAAATTGGTCTTCAGCTGAATTCGAATCCACGACCCCGGCTCAACGCGCCGATGCTTTACCGACTGAGCTATGACAGTCCATAAGTATTTCACCCGTGGATTGTCCCTGTTGTGACCAATCTTCTCTCTCGGTGTTGCAATACGGGTGTAATAATAATGGGCCGTCATAGCTCAGTCGGTAGAGCATTGGCGCGTTGAGCCGGGGTCGTGGGTTCGAATCTCGCTGATGACCAATTTATTCTTTCTCTCTCAAGAATCATTTCATATCCTTTAGAAAAGAAACAGTCTGTATCTGATTTCGACATCTGCTTTGTCAGGCACTTTGTGTACAGCCTTGATCAAGTTTTCAGTTTTCCGCCTTTAGGAGATAGCTCTGCTTTTAATGAAAGCAACAGGTATATTGCCTTGTCGATAATTACGGAGTTTCCAACAATCCGCCTTGAGATGACATTTCTTTGAACAATAATAACATGTAGGTGCATTGCAGGACTTACAAAAGGTTTTACCAGGCTTTTCTGTCTTCTCTAACCCAGAGCTTACCCTGTCACCTTGGCCCTTCCCACCCTCGTTCCTCTAGATATCTTTCTGCATATTCGTTTCCCTCAGCGTCACCTAGCGCGTAGACTGTTTGACGAGCGCCAGTGCCGTCTAGCTAATCTAATCCATCTTCACATTTTCAAGTTAAATACTACACTAACGTTCCGTCATTTACCTTGACTTAATGAACAGAGTAAACTGTTCAAACCGGGAAACGCACGTGATGTCATATAGCCAATCAAGATAGGAGCTTCCCAACACCGTGCAGCTATGATTTGCTTTGATGTCTGCTCGTGTGATCTCCAAATATGGCAAGTGGTGTATTGATGTTAATTTCCTTCAAATAGGCAACCAAATTTGAATTTTAAAGAGGTCATACATTGCACTTCTCCTAATACGGACCACAGAATATTTATAGCGCTATGACATTACCAGACCTGTATTCTGATCAGATAATGTGTTACGTTCAGCCAAGGCAACACGTGTAGTGTTACGCTTGGGTAAGCGAAGATGATCTAATCTGATTATACACACTTGCTGATCATTTGCTTCTGGTACCGCTAAATCCAATTTGGGAAGAGCGAGTCGTCCCCCCTGCATTATCATTGGTACTGTCTTGTCTTCTTCGGTAACCTAAATTTCTTAGCAGCTTGCGTGGAGGGAGCGGGCCGCCTCCTCCTGGATTATTGGCGTCTTCTCCTCTTCGGTCATCTTGCTTAAATTCCGTAACAGCTTGCGTAGGTTGTGTGATCTTTAAAAAATGTGTTATTTCAGTGTGTTGGCTGAGCGGGGAAATCTATTTTATATAGGCGAAAGATTATGATACGCATGCGCACTCGCCAGTATAGGTCAGTCGTCCAAGGTCGAATGGGCGTGTGGCGTGTCATATTGATGCGCTCACGGGGTAAAGTCAGGTTGAGTGGTTTTTATTGGAAGTGCAGTCATTCTGCCCATGTGTAGTCTCACAATCGTAGAACAAGGGCGTTTGTTGGGAGTTTTGCGGTATAGATGAGCTATCCCTGGTCGGAATGGGCTGTGTATGGTGTCGTATTGAAGCTCTCACGGTGTAGAATCAGACTGGTGTTGTTTTTATTGGATGTCACGTCAATCTGCGCAGTCGGAAAATAGTAGGAAAGGAGTGTTTGCGTGGGAGTTTTGGGTAGTTCTGTTCATTTTTTATGCACCAAGCTATAGGGTGTGGGTATTTGTTCGATTCGGCGGACGATGTAGCGTTCGATGCAGCGGTCTCATGACCGTTGGTTGAATGTCGCTGGAAATTTATGATGTTGTTGCGCATTCGTCATGGAGGCCCTGGTTGTGACGTTTTGGAGCCTGGGTGAGCCATCCTTGATCTTTATGCGTCGTACAGGATGTTATCTTCAGGTTCTCGTTTGGCACAGTCATATTTGTTTGGTTTTATTGGAGTCACGTGAATTTGCGCATGCACAGCCGTGGAGTAGAAGAGAAACATGGCATTTTGGGGTAACGCAGGGTGATGTTTGGTGGATAGGTGGGCTCCCGTGGTCTGAATATCGCGTCTAGGGTGGGGAGATCTCATGGTGTAGACTACGACTGGGCTGGTTTTACCGAAGGAGACGTCATGTATTAGGTCATCAGTAGTAGAGATACCCCGGAGTCGCTCGAATGTGCACTTGAGAGGTGCTGACCGCTTCTCGCTTGCAGGAAACTAGCATATGTTTATGTATACTATGATTGTCCTTTTGAATTTGGTGCTAATGCTGTTATATGGATATGGAATAGGTCTTTTGATTATGGACGCGGATATTCTTTAATGGACGACGGCTGATTTATGACTGACGGACTAGACGCGTGTATGTCTATACCTCTGTACACTAACCTTTAGCTAGTGTACAGGCTAACCATTAGTTAGTGTACAGGCTGTTAGGGCGCATGGCGGTGTATGCCCGAGGTAAGTTATCTTGACCAGCATCTTCGATCACCAAAGGTAGGTTCGGCCTCATCCAAGATCACTGGGATGTAGTCTGACTATCAGTACCTGCTTCACAGGGCTCCACGGATTCTTCATACCCATATATATTCTTCTGGTGTCGCATCATATCGTCGGTCAACGTGCGTCCATACTCAGAGCAAGTATAAGCCTGTTGACTATTAAACGTTGAATGTGCTCGTCTTTCGCGTCGAAGGGCAGTACCGGGCGTTGATGGGTGTCGATGCGATATCGTTCATCGGTTGCTCAGGGAGAGTGCGCTCGTCTTTGGCGTCGAAGGACGTTACCGGGCGTTGATGGGTGTCAATGCGATATCATTCATCGGTTGCTCAGGGAGTTCACTTCGTGAACAGTTGTCTCAGTTGGAGGCTAAGTTGTAGTTTCCCGTCTCCAGCTGCGTTTCCATAAAATTCTGAAATGCCTCATGCAGGGTCAGCAGGTTCTGGGCTCGAAGAGTTGTGTTGGTATCCTTTATGGGCAGTATCTGTTTCTTATGCAGCTACAGACATACCCGGGTCACTCATTGGATGTCATCCATGAGCGTGACTAGATGAGAACGGATGCAAGGTGCTGAGCTGCCTCGGTGGTCCAAGCTTGAGCTGTGTCAATAATAGCATCGACTTGAAGTTTACATCAGTCAACGTGGATGTCGTAATGATCATGGTGTTTATCTGCCGTGGTGGCTCTTAAAAGCTGTGGACGCTTTTGATATTACTGATGCGTTCAAACAGGAGATTTATTTGAGTCATCGCTCTTGTATGCACCGTTGTCTAGCTCATGCCCAGGATTTTCAACATTCAGGCTGTTTTCGATTTCATTATTGACCAGTCCTTGACCAATTCCACATGGGCGACGAGGTCGATTTACTGCTGACGTAAAGCCCGCTGTAGTCTGGGTGCCAATGTGTTATGGCTAAAATTGCGGCTTCCTCTTTCGAATATCCATCGGCGTTCATACTTTCCTTGAACAGATTACGCCATAGCCTTGTGTTCACAGCGTTGGGCATGTGATATCCTTGTACGGCTTTGGGCCAGATGGTCACGGTATGTTCATAAGAGTATTCCGGGGGCGGGTGGTATGAATGGGGCTTGCCTTATGAGAGCGAGCGGGATAGGGGGCCCGTTTGACGGAAACTGCCAAGTGTGGACTCGGGGGATGGTTTGGGCTCACACTCTGACTTCCTGGTCAATCGTCAATCGACCATGTTCGAGAGTATAGGCTTCTAAATCCAAGAATAGGTAGCTTGAATGAGATAGTCGATGTTGGGAGGATAAGTTCGACTCCGAAATACGCGGATTTGCGCTCTGTTGATGGGATTGGTGAACAACACAAAATATCGGCAGTTCAGGGCAATATCTCTGAACGCCTTTTCTTGAGGAAGAGATTCTGGGTCAAATAGATGACGGACATGGGACCCTCTTGGGTGAAAAAGTCGGTGATGTTTCAATTATCCTTGGTCGCACCATTAGATCATCCAGTACTACAATGTTGGTTTGTTCGGGTCGAATTGGAGCGATATGCAAGAGGTGGGGGAAATTGACGACGTCTGGCGACTACAGAGCATCCTTATGACTCTACAGGAAAACTTCCCTCTGCACCTCACATTCAGACCCGAGAATACTGTGGATTCTCGGACGTAACTTTCATATTTCAGCCGCACTTTTATTGCAGCTGTTCATGTGGAGACTATGAAGTATCCACACGGCCCCTAGCACCGGCTTGAGCACAATTAGATACATTAGCTCGGGAGCTGTGATGGCAGATCAGCTCAGAAAATTAACTAATCCGAGGTTAATGGATGAGCATCGAGTGCGTCTGATGGAGTTACCGCCTCAACTTGGGGTAACCAGGTAAATGCAAGATACCAAGAAAAACTAACCTGTAAATTCCGACGTCGTACGACTTTAATTCCCCACCACAACAATAAACCTACAAATAGTTGTCGAATGACATGTACAGAGGGCGGGCCTCGGGGACTAACAGTCCACCAGCAGAATCCTACCATATACAGGTAATAAATTGGAGCGATATGCAAGAGGTGAGAAAATTGTCGACGTCTGGTGACTAAAGAGCAACTAAATGACTCTACATGAACGCTTCCCTCGGCACCTCACCCTCGGCAGCTCACCAATCACCAGTGTACGAGTTGTCACAGCGACACAGCTCACCAATTACCAATATAGGAGTTGTCAGAGCATTTCCATCATAGCTCTCTAGATTTGTATCTAATACCGCTTATGCCGGTGCTAGGGACCGTGTGGTCATGTCATCCAAGTTGCCACATGAACAGGTACAATAAAATCGTACCTGAGATACAACACATATCACGAATCGTTAGATTCTTGGTATGTGCTTTAGAATGGGTTAACCAGAAGACTATGCTGTAAAGTCATGTGACTCTGTCAGTATGTCGGCACCTCTTCCCACTATCCTTATATGCGTTGTAATTTTTACCTGTATATGGCGAGATTCTGCTGGTGGACGTTTCGTGCCCGAGGCCCGCCCCCTGTACAGACCTTTTGGTCTTTGATATAAGTTGGCATTGTGGGAAGTTGATGCTGGGTCGACATCGGGCCTTACAGACTAGTCTTTTGTGTTAAATGTCGTCATTTTCATCTGACGACGATACAGCTCACCAATCACCAGTGTACGAGTTGTCACAGCGACACAGCTCACCGATTACCAATATAGGAGTTGTCAGAGCATTTCCATCATAGCTCTCTAGATTTGTATCTAATACCGCTTATGCCGGTGCTAGGGGCCGTGTGGTCGTCATCCAAGTTGCCACATGAACAGGTACGATAAAAGCGTACCTGAGATACAACACATATCACGAATCGTTAGATTCTTGGTATGTGCTTTAGAATGGGTTAACCAGAAGACTATGCTGTAAAATCATGTGACTCTGTCAGTATGTCGGCACGTCTTCCCACTTCCCTTATATGCGTTGTAATCCAGAATACGGTGGATTCTCGGACGTAGCCTTAGTATCTCAGCCTCGCTTTTATTGCAGCTGTTCGTGTAATACGCAAGTAATACGCTTGGTCGATTTCGTGAGGAATGCCTGCGACGAAGCTTACATGCTTCAACCTTGCAGTTTGGTAGGCGTGCTGCCACTGGCTGTAGCACTGGACATACGGGTATAGTTGATGGGTCCTTGCTCTAAGAATCGCACCATATACAGGTAATAAATTGGAGCGATATGCAAGAGGTGAGAAAAATTGTCGACGTCTGGTGATTAAAGAGCAACTATATGACTCTACAGTATAGCTGATGGGTCCTTGCTCTAAGAATCGCATCACCCAGGACATCTTGCCACATCTCGTCGGGCCGCTGACCATCATAGCATAGGACTGCTCTACTGGACCCATAGCGAGACTCGGACGCGTGTCTCTTGGTTGTGTTTACATTGAATGTGTCTGAGCATACTATCGCTACGAGAGAAAGTTATCTGACCGAGCAGTCGCGAATGTTAACATTGAAGTGACTAGGTTTGATTGACCTCTAAGGTCAACCGGAAGTGGGTGAGGACTACATATTATCGGCGGTAGTAGTGGCCTTATCACCGCCGCGGAAGTGATCGCATCACTATGGAGAAATATGATCGGGTCAAGGATCACATGCCCGAACATAACCGACCCTATAGCAGCTACGGTTATATTGTAAGAGAAAACAAGTGTAATCGGGGCAATTTGACCTTTGGTTAAGTAGCTCAAACCAGGGGAAGATAACTCTTCTCCAAGGTCAACCTGTCCCGAATTACGCTTTCTCTACTAATGACGCTCCTCTGAAGAAAGATGGTCTTGACTGTGACGTTGTTTAACTGCCCCTTGGAAAACAAAACAATATTAAATTGCCCATTGTTTCATTGAATTCTGCTGTACAAAGAAGAAGTAGTATTTGTGATGAGAAATTAATCCCATAACATAATTTGGGTTCATTTTTACGCTGTAAAGTGCCGCTCTGAAGAAAAGTGGTCTCCATTGTGACGTTGAAAATCCTGTCGCTTGGAAGAAAGACGATATTAATTTTACATTGTGCCTACGTTGAATTTTGTCTTACAGAGAAAAAGTAATTTTTGTCACGAGAAATTAAGCCCTCAATATGAATGAATTCCATTGTGACGATGCAAAGTGCCACTCTGAAGAAACACTGTATGGTTTCCGACGTTGGAAACTGTCGGTTGGAAAATATTTAATTGTCCATTTCTGCCGTATAAAGGAAAAGTATTATTTGCGATGAGAAATTAAGCCCTTAGTAGGCATATAATTGAATTTCATTGTGACAATGTAAAGTGCCGTTCTGAAGAAAGACGGTCTTGGTTGCGACGTTGGAAACTGCCGAAGATATTAAATTGTCCATTTGGCAATTAAATTCTGCCGTATAAAGAAAAGAAAGTGTTATTTGTGATAAAAAATAAGCCCTCAATATGATTGAACTTCGATGTGACGATGCATAGTTCCGTTCTGAAGAAAGGCAGTTTTGATCGGAAAGAGCCTCCAGGACATGCAGGGGTCCAATCGGATCCAACCCTTACGACAGGGGCCCATATGGACACGAGCCCAATAAGCTGATATATTCCAAAAGCGGACACGAGCCCACAACTATATATTTTGATTGGGGAATATGCAGCATATACATGCATTACATGAAAATTTTAACAAATGAATATTTTTTTTATTGGTTCTTTTATTTTAATATTTTGCAAAGTCTGAACAAAAAAAGAATAAGAAAAAAGTATTTGTCTTATTTTATTCTCATTGGCATATTAAAAGGTAAAAACATAATTAAAATTTCGCAAAGTCTGAACATGTTGGACAGTCTATTTTGTGCTACAGTGACCAATTTTCTTCATACTTTGCTATTTAAGAACATTTTAAGACTTTGTAATGACTATATTAAGAGTTGTAAAATATGTAATATGTAAAATAGATTGGCCAGCATCTTCAGACTTGTGCGATTGTATTTTACTTTGCAAAATATTAAAATAAAAGAACCAATGTAAATTAAATGAAAAAAAATGAAAAAAAACCCCTTACCTTTTTCCTGAAATTTATCCCTTTGTTACATTTTTTTACTTGTATTTGTTGCATATTCCCCGATCAAAATATATAGTTATGGGCTCGTGTCCAGTTTTGAAATAAGCTTATTGGGCTCGTGTCCATAAGGGCTCCTGTCCTTAAGGGCTCCTGTCCGCACCCCGATTGGAAACTATCGGTTGAAAAATATTAAATCCATAAATATTGCCACTTTACAGACGATATTTATCCATTGTGTTTGTGTATTTTGTCGTCGAAAGAAAAAGTAACATTTCTGAGAACAAACCATTAACACGATTAAAGAAAGAATGTTTCTCTCGTGCTGTCTTGCATTGACCTTTCATAGGTGATAATTTTACTAAAAAATATGCTATTCCATTCTTAGACTGAATGCAGACTCATTATCCAATGAACTTCAAAGACAGGCGCCGCGGAGCATATTCAAAAGTGGGGGGGCTGACCCCCTATCTCGACCATAAAGTGGGGGGGCTGAAGTCGCCCCTAGATATGATATGATATGATATGATATGATATTTATTACGATCAATGTATGAATACAAAGACCAGGGGGAATATCTTCCCAACATGGTATTAAAACAATGGAAGTACATAGAATAAAATTAAGCTAGATAAAAACACACATGTACCTTAAAACTTAATGTACCTTCGAGCCCAGTTATACGGCCAATAGACAAAACCTATGGTTTCTTTCTAGTCTTTCTGGCAGAGGTTGTGGTGGCGAGTACTTTTGATCTCTCTACCGTCATAATGTGGCAATATTTTCCACTGAGCAATGCCATAGTTGCATTCGGGTTTTTTGAAGAGTTCTTGTCTTTTTCGCTCTAGTTTCGTACATGTAATTAGGAAATGGGTTTCATCTTCAGTCTCCATATTGCAGAGTCTACATGTTCTCTGAAGTCTGGGTATTTTATTGTTACGGCCTGTTTTACGTCCTGCTTCAATCTCTAAGTTGTGTGCAGAGACTCGAAGTTTACATAGTGCCTGTCTGTAATTCTGATTTTGTATAGTTACTAGATAGTTTCTTTGATTGTTACTGTATGTTTGAGAGTACATTTTCAATTTTTCAGAGCTTTGTAGTTTATATCTGTTATACTTTTCAAAGCTTTGGGTGAATGCATCCTGAGCAGATTGGATTACATGTTTATTTATCATATCTGGTTGGGGAAGACTATGTTGGTTAAATAGTTTAGTGGTATAAGTGAACCATGTGGTCATGCCGGATTCGTGTAGATTCTTACTGCATTTGTAGGCATCAGACAACAGGGGGTTACAAGTTGGATCTTCTAGTCTCATTCTGTATTTTAAAATAGCCGTATTTATATCAAAAGAGAGGGGTTGTCTATCTAATTCTGTTTTACATATAAAATTTGTGGTATATTTGTTGACGCGTAGATAGGGCTTATAACATTACAGCTCCGAAAAGTGTGTGGGGGGGGGCTGAAGCCCCCCCGGCTCTGCGGCCCCTGAAAGAGACAGTGAACATGATTATTAATTGAACTGAAAATACCAACAGAGTTGATTAAAGGGAGGTAACTCGATATCACTGAGAAGTAGGAAGTGGCGAGTTTTTCAGACACGCGCATTTATTTGAGTCAACTCCCTCCGGCCCAATCTTCAGGTGTACAGGAAATATGTAATAATTTCGATCTTTAGATAAAACTGGTCTCTCTCTGTGGGAAAACCATAGCCAGGATATCGTCTATGGTGTTGAAAAACAGCCCATACGATAAAATCGGCAAGTTCATGGGATAAAAGGTTTAATTTTGGGAGCTCGAGGGGCGAGTGAAGTTGTGACGTCACCGGGTCCAAAGAATGACTGCGGCTGAACTCTATACCAAGGTAATCAAGTACTTCTGGTTGATACTTCTGTTGTTCTTAACATTTTTGTGTTGTATATTTAGTAAACCGAATAAAACATCTCCGATGAGAGTGAAATGTTAGGATTTAATGTCAACCAGTTCCAGTTCCACCTGCTGCTGTGTGAATTCAGTTACAACAACAACACTGAGCAACAACAACAACAATATTATACAACAGCAATCCATGAGCTTGGGGGTTGGTAAGTTCCGGCCTCCTTCTGTTAATCTTGTGCTACCACAGTCTGTTGTGTTCTGATATACAGTCGAGTCTCGATCAAATCCAGTTTATTTATTCAGGGCTTGTGTTTTGAAGCGAGTGATTAAGGTTAAAGGATACAATCACTCGCCTCAAAACACAAGCCCTGTTTATATGCCTCGGACAGCCCTGTGTCACAGACACTGCTGGCTGTTCCGGTCCCATGGTACGACTTCCATTTTTAACACAAGGAATACTGATGAATTGCCATCAATAACAAAGTAGTATTTTCCAGGGATGCCTAGTTCACAAAATCAATTTATCAGGACCATGTTGTGGGTTATGCATGATTCAAGCGAAACCACCTCCCCCTCAACCTCATCAGGGTTCAGTGGGGACTTAGGAAATGAGAGTTGTTAAAATGCTTCAATGCCCCACCCCCTTGCGCCAAAACATTGAAGTGAATCCCCTCCTAAACCTCAACAAAATACAATTTACATCCCATCCCTAGGTAAAAGAATATTAACTGAATCCAAACATAAACAGGACTGAAAACGTGTGAAACATTGTGAATCCTGACCCTTGCCTGAGGTTGGGGGTGGGGACTTCGTTTGAGTCATGCATTAGGACTCTTATACCCCCAGTTGAGCAGGTGATCTATTGTTCTCTGCACTCATTTAGGGAGAGTACTCAAGGGAATAAGATATTTGACATCTGCAGAGTTCCCTGCTAAAATCAGGTGTTGATCTAACTCTAGATTAAGTTTCATCTAGCCCTTATTTTCATTGTTACATACAGTACCTGATGACATTATATAATGGCCGCTACAGAAACCTCACGCATGGCAGTACATCACACGCACCTGGTTAGAAAAAGAGATGGTATATTGAAGTTATTTGCTCTTGCACAGTAAGGGACCTCGACTGCTGCAGACCCTGCCTCAACCACCCCAGTAAACAGGGGGGTTACTGCAAGCTTCCAAATACCGGTACCTCTGTAAGAGGGACATCTGGACCAACAACATATTCATGTGGATAGAGCGCGAGATTTATCATCTCAGCAATGCAGGGTGACCTTATTTCTATGAAGTAGGCCCTCGTTTGCAAATTGTCCGGTACCGGTAGTCAGTCCATCCGAATCCTTTCATCGGCAAAATAAGGAGAACCGTTGACATTAGAACCTTGATTTTTGGCATGAAGGTGCATTAGGAGACTGTTACCAGTAAGTTCTGAGCTGACCTACTTAGGTGACCTATGAACCCCAAATTTTGAGAGGATTTCAGTTTTTTTTCTAAATAGAGGCCCCCCAAGTCCTCTCGGCTGTCTCCCGTATTTCTAGATAGAGGCCCCCAAGCCCTCTCTTAACAGTCTCGTATTCCAACGAACCGTTGACATTAGAAGCTTGATTTTGTGCATGAATGTTCATTGGGAGACTGTTACCAGCAAGTTCTGAGCTGACCTACTTTTCATGAAAATTTGACCTACTTAGGTGACTTATAAACCTCAAAATTGGCAAAAACATGTCCTAGGTCAAGGAACACACTTAAATCCTATCAACATGATCAAACCCTACTGCCATGTGAGTATTAAGAAGTTACCAAAAAACAGTTGAATGACCAGAAATTAAATGGGACAAATGGCATGTTTTTGGCTCAAGTAGGAGGCTACATGTATCAAGCCTGTTAATTGTCAGAATAAAAGGTGTGCAACAGTGTGGGATAACTTTTCACATAAATTGTTCAGTTCTGCTTCTGGTGAGAGTTTTCATACCCACATGATACGCCAAGTGAGCCTTATAGCCTTCGAAAAGCATTCTCCTTAGGCCTCATAAAAAATGATTAGTTTATCATTACCGCCTGTTCCTGACTTTTGTTTTGTCTTTATTTTTTATTTATTTCAATATTACTGGGGAAGTCGATCATTTAACGAGGCCTTTGGGGACCGCAGCCAGTAACAGATCACACCATCTAGTTCTTGGGTTGAGTACTACAAAAGTCATTTATTCCAGGTCTGAACAAGTTACCTAAACTGTGTAATTAACGGGCCAAAATAGCTTGTGTTCATCCTGAAATTTCGACAATTTTAACACCATTTATTACACATGACATGATGAAGAAAATCCACATCAAGATTTTTCCATGACACCAGTGTATATTAGGCCCCCTTGGCAAACTCTGAACTATCGTTCAGGCAATAACAGGTAGATGGATAACAGCTTTGGAACCCCCTTCATGGTAAACCATCCGTTCCATTATTAAAAGCTGACGCAGACATTTAAGGTCATGATATTGACAACATTCTGTTTAGGCGTCGAACCGAGAATTCCTCGCAAAATTTCTGCTGGATCAGGTTGGGAGGATTTCTGCTTCAGAAAGTCAATATGGCCTACCGTTTGCGCTCATATGGATAGAATAAGCTTACAAATTTATCAACATCCCTGGTCATTCATTTCCCCTGTCCAGCTCCTTTCATTTCCATAAACAGCAAGAATAAAATAAACTACATGTACATGAAGGCAAATCATTTCGAACAAACAGTTTGAATACTTAGCACCCAAAAGAGACGCAAGATCGAGACAGTTCTATATCTCACCAAAGATTCATAAACCTATAGATAAGTGGGCAGATAACCTTACACCCCCTGGGCGCCCTATTGTGTCAGACTGTGGGTCAAATTCTTACCACATTTCAGAATACATTGACTACTACTTGAAGCCTATCGCTAACCGATATAGTAGTTATTTGAAAAACACTGAAGATTTCCTGTCAAAACTGTCCAGCATCCAAGCTCCTCCCAACACCTTACTTGTCACTATGGATATTGAATCCATGTACACTAATATTGACATTGATAAAGGTATTCAAGCTGTTAAAGATGCTTTCCAAAGATTTCCCGATCCCAATCGTCCAGACGAAGAACTTTTGGAATTATTAGAAATTAGTTTAAAAGGTAATGACTTCGAATTCAATGGGGAGTTCTATCAACAAATTAGTGGTTGTGCAATGGGTAAAAAGTTCAGTCCAAATTTTGCCACTATCTATGTAGCTCATTGGGAAGAGCAGGCTTTAAGAAAATTAGATAAACAGCCTCTCTTATACCTCAGATATTTAGATGACATTTTTGTACTTTATAACCATTCCAAGGAAGATTTCGGAGTATTTTTCGAAACTCTAAATAACCATGACCCAAATATCAAACTCGAAGTACTTATGCATGACTCTTCTGTGGATTTTTTGGACCTAACAGTTTTTAAGGGACCTGGGTTTCAGAACACTGGATATTTAGATTACAAGGTCTTTTTTAAACCAACTGATACCCACGAACTACTACATGCCAAATCTTTTCACCCGACCCATATATTTAAGGGCATAATCAAATCTCAAATCATTCGATTCCATAGAAATTCAAGCGATATACAGTATTTTCACCACTCATGTGCGATCCTATTTCGGGCCTTGAAACCTAGAGGCTATTCCGCCCGGTTTTTACGGCATATAAAATCTGAAACACTTCGCCAAATCACAAACTGCCAAATAAATGACGTTCGCGAGTCAGAACCGGTAAGGATAAAACATAAACGCCCTAATCATGGCAATGGTAAGACCTCCAAATGTCTAAAACCTCAGTGTAAACTGGACGAAGTAATTGCTACACAATCATCTTTCAAAAGCGAACAGACCAAAAATGAATACAAGCTTAAGGATCAACTAAACTGTGACACAGAGAATGTAATTTATTTAATTACGTGCCGAAAATGCCTGAAACAGTATGTAGGCGAAACTAAGAATAAACTTCGATATCGTGCCAACAGACATAAATCAGACATCAGTCTAGATAATGAAGGCCCGGTCAATGAGCATTTTAATCTACCGGAACATTCATTTCAGCACCATTTTCAAATTATGCCAATAGAAAGAATTCCTACATTTCCAACACAGGAAGAAACTGACAATCACCGCGCACTTCGTGAATCCTTTTGGATCAAAACACTTCAAACACGGCAACCCTTTGGTATGAACATAGACCCAGGTAAAGTTGCTAACAAAGAGTTTATTCCCTTCGTTCTCCAATATAGCCATAGGAATGTTGAAGCGGCCCGTATACTGAAGGAGGAATATGAAACATTCCAAACAAAACTCCGCTTGCCATTTAATCTGAGACCTATCATAGCGTACTCAAAAAATCGGAGTTTACGCGATTTATTGGTAAGGAGTAAACTTCATCCGATAACGTGATCATTATCGCGTGAAATTCTACATGACATAAGCTAATATATAGCGGCCCCATTTGAACCCTATACGAAACTTGTCTCTAGGAACATTTTTAAGATAAGAGATTTATAAATCCCTGTGCCCGTGCCTTCCAATTTTGAAAAATGTACATGTATCAAGCTTGATCTTTCAAAAACGAAATCTGCCACCATCTTTAGAACGCTGGTGCATGGTTCTGATTCTCATGCGTGATACCATCTAAATTCAGGATGAGACGAGTTGAAAAACAGACCGCCCATTCGACCGAGGTCACTTGGGGAGGTGAAAAAGCCTGTAAATTATTGTTTTTGGTACGTTTTTGGTACATGTGTATGTGTACCGATACCGATAGTTACAGTTTTACAATGTGAAAGCCTTCTGATTTACAATCTTGTGCCACCATAGAGAAATTTTTTCCAAGATGGCTACTGATTTCACTTTTGAAAGATACAGTTTTTTTTCTTTTGACATTTATGGAAATGAAAGGAGCTGGACAGAGGAAATAAATGGCCAGGGAAGCTGACAAATATGTATTCTATCCAAACTAGTGCAAAGTGGTATCTAGACCACATTGATAATTTGAAGCAATTATGCCCCCGATCTGATCCATGTTGGTTAGCCAAAATTTGGTGATGAGACTTTTCAGTTCGATGGTTAAACCCTACGTTGTTAATACCACAATTTTAAAATGTCAATAGGGTTTAGCTTGTTCAAACTAACCCAGACATGTCACTCACTGTATCAGAACTGTATAGCTCCCTCAGGCAGGAGTTGTGCATTCAAACTTTGGACCCCTAGCGCTGCCTTAAAAGTTTAGTAATTTATTAAACACTTTGCAATTAACAGTATCAAGTATCTCCACATGTAATATATGTATAACATGATGTACATGTACATTTGATATAGTTTTGTCCCTGGACCTAGAGGCTGTTTCATGTAAACTTTGTATTTACCTTCTTCCGACCATTTCCATCTTCTCCCCCTTCCAGAACACAGCACAGCATACGATTTGGCGTCATCCTCGAATCACTTTCCGAACACCTAGCATTTGTACAGAACACAATCCCCTTTAGTCACGAGACTCGTGGGCTTATAGTACACCATAATTGTTGGATTATTTCACCAAAATGTTATATATGAGGCTATTTCACTAGTCGAACTGTGTTGGTTTATTTGTGCTGGGGATAATTGCCCAATTAGATCTAATGTGGCCTGGTCTATCTATGTGTGTTAGAGTGAGTCACATGGCAGGCTGAGGTAGGCTAATTGAGCCCCTATCAACAGTGCTACGCTCTCCCAGCAGCATGCAGTCTGTGACCGAAGGCACACTTAAGGGGTCATTGTTGACCAGTCCTGCTTCGGCTTTCACAAGGCCAATCTTGAATATGATTTTGTGAGGCACAATTTCCTGCCTGTCGGATATATATGCCCCAATTGTAGGCATTCATCATTATTTTGGAGAGAGATGGAAGGAGTTTGAGCAATGGGGGGATGGAGGGGGTTGTCAGCATTGTTATTTCAATGGTGGAGGGGGAAGGTTTTGAAAGGGTGTGGGGGGGGAGGGGGGTCATTACCATGCTATATGATTCCCTTGAAACAAACATGTCGTGTGGGGCTCCCAAGCATTGACCCGGTGTGTTGTTGTGCACATATGAGGTCATGGTAAGAATAGGCTCAGCTCCTCAGACAGCTTGTCATAAGAGCTGACAAACTGGGGCACCCGTGGGGTTCCCGGGTGCGAAAAGGACTTAGGGCACAACCTGTGAAGTTTCTAGGTCATGTAATTCCCAAAAGTTGATATATGAGGTGAAAGATTGTCGAAAATCTACACTCACTCATCCTTGAAACAAACATAGACTCTCATCAATAAATATTCAGTGACAGTGAATATTCAGTGACAGTGAATATTCAGTGTTGTGTCAAGCCCAATCAAAGATAAAATCACATTCAGAATTTCTTTTGTCTGAAAATTTCGCTAAAATTCAAGGATAATATATTACATGTACCGGATCACATCAGCAAAATGAGGCCAATCTGAATTTCCCCAAAAACGTCGCCCTCCAAAGTATCATGTGATTGAAAATTATTGCAATTAAGGAATAATATGCCTTGCTTTAAAGCTTTGAACTGTCTCTTGACCCCCATGATGTATGATGTATGTATACAGCTATGTACAATATCATAACTGTAGAGTTTATATAGTCTAGCCTACTATAGTCTGATCCCAGAAGTAGAGCTAGGACTGTCCCATGTTTGACGATCAGTAGATTACATGTGATATAAGGGCTGATGGTATTTGGTCGCCTGTCCACGTGTACATATGGCCGGACGTAACTACAATTGGGTGGACGTGCGATATGTTCTTTGTAATATTAATACAGACGAGGAATACTCCAAGGTAAACCTTGCTTGTACATAAATCAGCATTGTGTATATTACTGCTGGTGATTTGATGCCATATATATATATATTGTACTTTAGAGGTCTGGGCTGGGATCACACCACTCCAGTCATGTATCTGCCCTTTTCAAAGCTTTTTTTTATCATTTGGAACTCAGGCGGAGACATAGTTTGCTTCTGTTGTTTCACTTTCTGAATGTCATCAATTGTATTTGTACATGTATAGTGTTCAATATGCCCCCCTCCCCCCCCCAATAAGGATGTTTGAACTGTTCATGCTGCATTATGTCTACATGCTGATGAAATATTGGGCATTTCCTATAATTTGTATGGAAAACAGTGCTTGAAATAATCCAGTGTCTTCTCTTCTTATTCAACAGTATTCAGAGACAACAGTCACATCTCTGAAGATGTATAAAACATGTGTTGTTGGAAACTCGGGTCTAAAATTATTGGGGTCCAACTTCTGCCTTTTGCCATCTTCGCTACCACAGAAAAACATAATCAGATGATCAATGGATAGGGTGTTGACTTGTATGCATGGATACCAGAAATTATTTGTTCAAATTTACAAGTATGGGAATCCGAACATATTCTATCACTTCTGGCCAGTGGGTTGTGATTAAATGAAAATGAAATATATATTAAGAAATATCAATAATTGTATGTTGTTCAAGCTTTGTTGACATGAGTGAGTCAAAATATCATTGGACTGTGTGAAGTTTAGGCAGGTGATGTGGGATGTCTCTTACCTGACTGAATAAAGTACAGTCGAACGAGGCAAGAGAGATCAGCCCTGGAGAAGTGTAGCGTGTGATATTTGGTTTACATGTGTATGTGTGATACATATAGATTATCACTACGAGTGGTCATTTATCTGATTTTTATCACACGAGTTTGATAAAACCCATATGAAACGAGCTTTAGCGAGTTTCATATGGGTTTTATCAAACGAGTGTGATAAAAATCAGATAAATGACCATGAGTGTTATAATTTATTTCTCACATCAAAATAATGTTGAAAAATAACCAAAAATATAGCTAGCAAATTGTAAGGGTGTGATACAGGTTTTGTATCACATGGGTGTATCACATTGCTTTTGGCCGCTGTGATGTGAGAAAATAGATGTATATTTATATTGAATGTACATTTAAGATCCTATGTTACATATATGTATGATATATTGTAAACATTAAATGTATATTTATATTGACATAACGAATTTGTGAATGTTGTAGGGGGCGCGGGTGTGGATCCCGGACCAGGATGAGGTATGGCGAGCAGCAGAACTCCTGGAGGACTACAAGGGCCAGGCGAAAGCCAAGCTCAAGATCCTCTACGAGGAGGGCCAGGTGGGTGTCTGTACATCAGGCTACTATGTAGTAGGTAGATACTCGGTCTGCTATCAGGGCTACATGCACAGGACAGTCAAACAGTCGCACTGATCAGCGAAATGCTTTAAAATTACGACGAGCTGACTGTCTATACATGTATACTTCATTTCTCCATGTCGTTTCCTCCACTTCAAGGATATGGATCATTACAAAACGCTGGGCATTTGCTGATGCCCCACACTTGGGAGAAAAAGAAAATGGTGTTGATTTTGGGTGAAAGTCTCGTTGCACACCAAAACTATTCATATATTTAATTTTTAAGTTCATATCAAAATTTATAGGTATGATCGCAAATATTAAATATGGTTAATATGTTGGATTTTTTGTATTTTGTTGAAATTTTTTTTCCCCCCTGTGCTACATGTACATGTATGCTCATCAGAGGTTCCGGTACCGCAGTCCTCTGCCCTAGCTCTGGTGACAGGTCTGAACATCTGAAAATTTAATTATTATCAATCTCCTAAGTTAAATTCTTGTCATGACGATAAGATGAAGAGTATAGAAAGCTGGAAGATTACGAAGTGATGTGATCTGAATTCTTAACATGTTCACAGGGCGGTCGTGCTGTCTGGCGAGTAAGTAATTTCTTTGTTCGACAAACCTGAAAATATACACCGAAAATTCTATCCCCCCTCCCCATTACCATACAAGATGGGTATATCCCAGTATCATAATGTGGTACAGATGGACCAGTCTATTTCATTATTTGGGGTCTTGTACAGGAGAGTTTCTGGTGCTTATTTTCAGGCTTGTGGAATACAAAAAATACTCTTCTTAGCAGCGACTTCACTACCGTACCACAGTCTCTCATCTCCGTTTGCTCGGTTTTGAATATTGGAACATGTGTTCTATATTATTCTAGCCTATGTGTAATCCTTGACAGATGCCAAATAAAGATGGCCAATGAAAAAAGCAGTCTTACAAATGACAGCTAGTGAACTTTTCAATTGCCACCAATCAATAAAAGTCTTATGCTTGGACTCGCTTATGGCCAGCAATGAGAGGCAATCTTACATGCCGATGAATCATAAGGTGGACTTAGAGAATAGCCCCCAATGGAAAGCAGTCTTGCATATGACCACCAATGAAATTCAGTCTTTAACAAATAGCTATGAATAGGAGGCTGTCTTACAAATAGCCACCAATGGGAGACAGTCTTGTATATGTCCACCAATGAAAGGCAGTCTTACAAATATCAACCAGTGGAATGCAGTCTTTCGATTGACCACCCAATTGATGGTTGCTTAGTGGCGGGTAAACAGATGAGAGATCACCGGATACATTCACATGTACGAGTAGTAGAGAAGCCATATATGCTGTTAACAGGAGTGTAATTGCATGGCCACCAATGGCTAAGTATATGAATGATATACCATGTATAGAAACAGTGACCTGCATGGCGTCAGACCATAATACGGTTCATTCTATTGTGGCTTCACTATATTTACCCTTCGACAGTGTGGCTGCATGCTTGCCATGCTTTATTTAATTTAATTTCCGCCCACAATGTCCAGGTCTGGCATGTCTGGTATCAGCATGCATGCTGTATTATAGCAGTTACATTGTATATTTTCAGTCACTTGTATTTATGAAGTTTATTTCTCACCCAAGCAGCTTATAATCATTTTTCCAGAAATTTAATTTGTCTCTAATACAATGAACATGATGAATGAAGGAAAATAGGGACAAACATGTCAACAGACAATGAGTTCAAAGTTGGAATCGTCAACAGCTCCTGATTGTTGGGATACATACTTCAGCGAGAACATCACGGCATCTGGCAAGACCTTCCCAGTGATGCAATATCTTTATTACATGTAGTTTGTAGAAAAATTGTCAATTGTGAATGTTCAATGTTTTTTTTACACCGAACAACAGTTCCTGGTCAATCTTGAATTAGCCCAATTTTTTGTTCAGATGATTTTGTGACCCTTGAAAATCAGGGCCATCATGGCTTTTCCATTTAACAATTCAAACAATTTATAAACCAGATGTTGATTTTATAAGCATAGATCTTCAAATATTGATGTATTTCATACATGTATTGTGACCGTTGTCAAGGTTTTCACTGGAGTCATTTTCGGTCTGTCATTATGGACCCATTCTTCCCGTTGAATAAAGAAAATAACCCCAATTTGTCCACTTGTTTGAGTCAATGTCTCTGAAACTCTAAATATATCATGACAATGTACAGGATTGAAATCAAGCTGATATCTCAATCTAGGTAAACCAACATGGTGATTCAGGGGAATACCATCTAGACGAAACACTATGAAAACTTTGTGCGGAATTTTTGCCGATATTCTACAAGATCCCATAATAAGCCAATCACGGCAATTTCTATCTTTTCTCTGGGAAGATAATTGACGGTTAGTTCACGGAGATAAACATCTTCACACAGCACAATTTTGATATTTTCTACCCCCTACCAAAGCCAGACTTTTCGGTGGGAGTAAACTGTTTGATCTTTAAGGTTTTCCACGCACGCTGTCTGGAAATGATGACATATTTAGATACAGTTTCAAGATAATGTTTATCTATCAGACCACGTGCTTTCATGTGTAATTACTGTGGGTGTGATTTTGAAATTGTTTCACCAAGCTAACCACCTGATTGGCTAACAAATACAGTTTCAAATTTGCATGGGATTTATATAGGGCTGAAATGCGATATAATGTTCTATCTGAGTTTACTGAGATTGGGTCATATCTGCCAGTTTATACTGGCTTTGACACATGAGGCTGGCAGACAAGCATTGTTGACTTTGTAGGAACAATTTATACTCAATAACCCAGGGGAAGGTTACTACTCACTGAATGCCCTTAAGGGTTTCAGCAGCTGTTCCAGATGTTCCGCTTTGGGAAAGTGGAACATTCGGGACACCAAATGTGGTACATGTGTACAGCAACAACAACAGGATGGCTTTACTCACATTGCATGCAACAGGACTGAAAGCAGAAGCTCTAATTCAAGTACATGTAAACGGTCTTAATCACTCATATTATCAGATCTGCTGAGAGAATAATTTGTACATCATGTATGCGATGCCGTGTGAAATCTATCATGTCGGCGTAACTGGCAGTTGCTAACCAGGCTGTCATATGGATGCTACCAAAGATTTTGGCATCTGGATCATAAAGAACCCAAAGAAACTCACCGTCGACCTTCCAGGGATTGACCTGGGATGTCGTTGTGCACACCCCACGTCCTGGAAAGAATTAAAGGTGAAATGCAAAGGTTTTTAGGTTTTTCTCTTTATAGTTTATGCAGGTTGAATAATGATAGAAATATCTGTCTGTCTACTTAGCTTGGTTTAATTTGAAATAGTTTGTCTCCTAGACGCTTTTAGTAAGTTGGTACCCCAAGCCCAGCTGAATATCGGTTGAAAAACCGCATCGATTATCTTTCCTTGATTGTGATGGCATGTCAGACCAGCCTCTCAAAGACTGGATTATGTTACAAGTGTTGACGTCCGGCCAGGTGGTCTGATGTGACGTCACCAACCAGCGTCAAACAAGGACAGACAAGCGATGCTGATTTCATTTCTGAGGTCGGCCGGGCTTGAAATACCAACTTCGGACCACTTTTCTACTGGGAGACAAACTACATCAAATAAAATCAAAAGAAGTCAATATTAGGTTGATAGATCCAGAACCAATTACTAACCCACGAAGGGCAAAAGAAGGAAAATATGAAAACCTTTGCATTTCACCTTTAAAGGCTTCAGCTCCTCAGACTAATAAGACCTCTGCACGAGGTTCCAGGTGTGAAAAGAAATAGGACCCAAAATTTGTGATATGGCTGAAATGTTGTTCAAAGTGGCGTAAAATTGTATTCACTCACCTGAATTAAACTGACTAATATGAATGTGGGTATGGTACATTTTTAAGGTGGACTGTTAATATGCGCTATTCTAAGATAGTGTAATCTCAAAATAACGAAAACACTGTTAATACACTGACTGAAATATTGTTGAAAGCGATGTTAAATCATATTCAGTCTCCTGTTATGTACAATTCTTATTGAAATGTACGCCGGTCAAATTCGATTTAATATAGTCTGGACAAAATCAAAAATTGATATTTAGAATTAATTTTTTCTTCATTTCAAGTGCATATTGTGTAGGATTGAAATAAAATCCTTTAACCATGTTAACAGGATTTCAATAAGCAAATTCAAAATGATAGGTCATATCTCCAGATTTTTAACGCATTGATCAGACAAAGCAACATTTCAATTAGACATCACGTGTCTGATGTTGGACTTTTACTCCGGACCCTGTTATGTGTGCATGTATACATGTATTATGATGTGTTATTAGGAAGCAGTATGCCGATGATTTGTGTGTGTTTGTTTAGGAATGCTGATCAGTAATTTTTTGCAGCTATTTGGTTCATGATGTTAAAGATAGCCTACATACATGTACATGTACCATTATATTTATCTAATAAATATTTTTTTAGTATGTATTTATCCTTCATGTTAGCTGGCATGAATTATAGTACAGTATGCTCACCTTCCACATCTATATATGTATATATATTATGTTACTATGGTTACACCATAGCCCAGGTAAGGTGTGCAGATTTGGTGTGAAGAACATGGAGATGTTCTCAGGATAATGTGGGGATGTTCTCAGGATAATGTGGGGATGTTCTCAGGATAATGTGGGGATGTTCTCAGGATAATGTGGGGATGTTCTCAGGATAATGGGGGGATGTTCTCAGGATAATGTGGGGATGTTCTCAGGATAATGGGGGGATGTTCTCAGGATAATGTGATGGGATGTATGTTCTCAGGATAATGTGGGGATGTTCTCAGGATAATGTGGGGATGTTCTCAGGATAATGTGGGGATGTTCTCAGGATAATGGGGGGATGTTCTCAGGATAATGTGGGGATGTTCTCAGGATAATGTGGGGATGTTCTCAGGATAATGTGGGGATGTTCTCAGGATAATGTGGGGATGTTCTCAGGATAATGTGGGGATGTTCTCAAGATAATGGGGATGTTCTCATGGATAATGTGGGGATGTTCTCAGGATAATGTGGGGATGTTCTCAGGATAATGTCAGGATAATGGATGTTCTCAGGATAATGTGCGATAATGGGATGTTCTCAGGATAATGTGGGGATGTTCTCAGGATAGTGTGGGATGTTCTCAGGATAATGTGGGGATGTTCTCAGGATAGTGCGGGATGTTCTCAGGATAATGTGGGGATGTTCTCAGGATAATGTGGGGATGTTCTCAGGATAGTGTGGGGATGTTCTCAGGATAGTGTGGGATATTCTCAGGATAATGTGGGGGTATTTCAGATATGATGTGGAGATGTTCTTGGGGTAATGTGGGGATATTTCAGATATAATGTGGGGATATTCTCATGATAGTGCAGGGATGTTTCAGGGATGAGAATGTTCTCAGGATGGTGTGGGGATGGGGATGTTCTTTTGAAATGTATATTGTAAGTTCCCCACCGAAGAAAACATGGTGTGCAGAGCAATGGTGGTGACTACAGCAGACAGTCGGTGGTTGTGTGACATCTGCTCCGGTAACTATGGTAGGCCTACCTTTACGGTGAAGACGTAGTCACCGCTATGGAACCACAACCTCTGGACACAGTGTTTTTAGTGGTGGGGAACTCGGGTGTGTACCTACAGGCAGCTGCCCTAGTAGTGTGAAACATACCTATTATATTTTTGTGGCTTTAGGATATCTCATACTAGCATGACACATGAACATAATATATATGTATATTATTTGAGCATCTTATGTAATTAATGCCAGTATCTATACCATGTATGCATGTGATGATTTTGTCAGAATTTCCATGCAATTTCAAGTTTGAATATATTAAACGTGCTGTTAAACAAAATAATTAATTTATGTACAATCATCCTTTGGAGATGGCATATTGACCCTTTTTGGATCATCCAGTTTCTTTTTCATGGGGGCCTAATTTCAATCTATTTGCTAGACGACATTGTACATGTATTGGTTATGTTGTCGGGTCAACATCGTTATGAGATGACAATTATTACCATCATTTATTGAATAATTAGACAATTATAAACACGATAACTTTCACATATCAGTTTTCAAGTTGACTGGTAAGGCAAAACAAAAATAGTGTCTGTTTATGGTTATTCTACCTACCCTAAATAAAGGCTGCCACCCCAGAATATTGTATAGGGTTAGAAAAAGTGCTAAATTGTTTGTTATCTACAGGCCTTCAAGTGCCTCCTATATTATCCTATATTTTTGAGTCATTCCTATATATTCCCATATTTTACTCAAAACCTCCCATATTTTCTGTATTTTGACTTTTTCTCGTGAAAAGTTTCACCAATACTCTGAAATGAGTCAAAATGGTATGAGGAAATGCATTTCAGAACAGATGTTTTGCCTCCATTCGCTCTGCATCTAAATCTGTCTTTCTTGAACGAAACAGCAGAACAGGTCTCCTCAATCACTGCCACTATGACCACATTCAGTGGAAATAATTTGATTAAACACAAGAAAACTACAAGTTTGGAACATACAATGTACTGGTGACCTGTCTTACACTCCTTTATTTCCTATTTTTTTCCAGATATTTTATCAGGAAAATTCCTATATTTTGGCAAATTTCCTCCTATATTTTTACTGTGAGCCACTTGCAGGCCTGTATCTATTGAAATCACTCCTTATAAAGTCAATAAAAATATTTATTATTGTGCATATCTACCATGTTTACTCTAATTTGTTGTGGTCTAACCTGAAACTGACAATTTTGTTTTAGCCTAATACATGTAGTTTGTAAAAGTACATGTGATTTAAACTTTTGATGTAGAAAAGGAAGAATACAATACAGGAGATGTTTACTTGATGGGTAAAATTCTTTTCTTCGCTAAAACGTACATCATTCTCATTATGGGCAGTCAGACAGAATCTCGTCCCGCAATTTCACGCCCCGTGGGACCTGGGATGTTGTTGTGCATACCGCAGGTCATGGTAAGAATAGGCCTCAGCTCCTCAGACAGCTTGTCGTAAGAGGCGACTAACTGAGGCACCTGTGGGGTTCCTGGGTGTGAAAAGGAATAGGACCCCACCCGTGTAGTTCCTGGGTGTGAATAGGACCCAACGTCGTGATATGACTGAAATATAGTTGAAAGCGACGTTGAATCATATTCACTCACTCACTCACTCACTCACCCACAATTTCACCATATGTGGGAATCTATGGAAGGTCAAAATTTATACTTGTGCAGCACACAGTATTGCTCACAATGAAGAACTAAACAGAAATCTGTTAGATCCCCCCCCCCCACCACTAGATGCACATTGTACTTCCTGGCCTTCTTTTATGCATTGCTAGTTTTGAAGACAGTGATGCTAATGAGGTAATATGTGCACATACATGTTGATCCCAAGAGGGAGGGGAGGGAACTCATATTAGTCTACATGTTCATGTAGGTACCATTGATTGACGGGTAGGAGAAAAGAAGGATGAATGAGTGTACCAACCAATGCTATCAGGTTATTGGATAGGCCATGAGAATTATTTATTTTTTTTCTTATAAAAAATGTGTATTTTGACCAGCTGATGTAAATTTGATATCTTCCAGATTTTTCTGGGTTTTAGTTTTGTGAAATATTACCATTACCCAGTTCACATGAGCTACTGTTTTATTAAGTATTTGTGTCTTATAATTGGCTGTTTATTTATTAATTGATTTATTGATGTTAACAGGAGTCGACCATCAGTATCCCGGATAAATCGAAACTGCCTCACTTACGGAACCCTGAGATCCTGATTGGAGAAAATGATCTCACATCTCTCAGTTACCTTTTCAACGAACCCAGGCTGTGAGCATCAATAATCCTTGAAACCTGAGTGACGATATATCCCAAATCTGTGCTACATGTACCATGATGCAATCAGGGTCACACACCCTGGAAAGTCCTTAAACTTCTGGAATTATATTGCTAACCTGGAAAGTCCTGGAAAATGCTAAAAATAAAATTAAACTCCTGGAAGAACTAAGAATTTTTGTCTTCTGGGAGAACTAGCTTATCTGATGCTGCACATCACTGTGCCTGAACTTCATTGATTTGTCTATCTTTGTTGTGAGTTATTGTACTAAAGACTCCTGGAAATGAAAATTACACCTGGAAAGTCCGAAAACTCCTGCTGTAAATGTATGAACCCCTGTGCAGGACAATTAAATGGCAAGGCTAGGATAATAATACTTTTCAATTACACTGCAATGTCCCCTATGGAACACAACATCAATTTAATTGCCAATGCGAGGTCCCTGGACTGGCACAGCTTTAATTTGTTGTTGGGTTACATATAGGACTTCATGCCTTGCGCCACATGTACTGCACATTGACAATTAAATTGGTGTTGTGTTGTTAAGCAATGCTATATATTACCAGGCTGATTTACCAACTGTCACTGGCACAATTCATCAGGATGATTGGAAAAAGAGGCATACAAGAGGGGTCCCGTGTAAAAAGGAACAGGATCCTAACTGTGGGGTCCCGGGTATAAAAGGAACAGGATCCTAACTGTGGGGTCCCGGGTGTAAAAAGGAACAGGATCCTAACTGTGGGGGGTCCCGGTGTAAAAAGAACAGGATCCTACTTGTGTCCCTGGTGCAAAAGAACAGGATCCTATCTGTGGGGTCCCCTCGGTGTAACAGGAATAGGATCCTACCTGTGGGGTCCCGGGTGTAACAGGAATAGGAGCCTACCTGTGGGGTCCCGGGTGTAACAGGAATAGGAGCCTACCTGTGGGGTCCCGGGTGTAAAATGGAACAGGATCTTACCTGTGGGGTCTCGGGTGTAAAAAGGAACAGGATCCTACCTGTGGGGTCCCCGGGTGTAAAAAGGATCAGGATCCTACCTGTGGGGTCCCGAATGTAAAAAGGAACAGGATCCTACCTGTGGCGTCCCATGTGTAAAAAGGAACAGGATCTTACCTGTGGGGTCCCGGGTGTAAAAAGGACCGGATCCTACCTGTGGGGTCCCGGGTGTAAAAAGCAACAGGATCCTACCTGTGGGGTCCCGGATGTAAAAAGAAACAGGATCCTAACTGTGGGGTCCCCGGGTGTAAAAAGGAATAGGATCCTACCTGTGGGGTCCCAGGTTCAAAGAGTAATAGGGTGGGATCTCGGATGTAAAAAGGAGTGTAGCACCCCTCTTGTGTGATCATGGGTGTAAAAAGGAATAGAACCCTACCCATTGGGTCCCAGTTGTAAAAAGGAATAGGACCCACTTATCAGTATCCTAAATCCTCTAAAATTCAATAGTGCTATTGAAATTCAATCACTCTCCATTTTGGACGTTAAAATTCAATCATTTCTAATAAATTTGATCAATCCACAATTTTGATCCATCATGCCCATGTGAGATGTAGAATTGACACTATTGTTCGAAAAAAATTCTGGGCCTCAAGGAAGACTAGCCTTGGAGCTAATTAAGCCACCCAAAATAATTATCTTTATTATTATTATTATTATATACGTTTGATTTTTTCATTCCAGTTCTGTACAATCTTAAAGTCAGATTTGTGGAACGTAACATCATTTACACATATTGCGGTGAGTATAATTTCCTACTTTAGAAAGCATTACTCTTGGGTGGGGGCGGGGATATAAGGTCCTATTTTAGATTTAATGGGGTTCGCCAGCATGAACTGACCAAGAGGTACATGGCCCATGCCCATGCTATTTTTCTGGAGGTCACAAAGGCAACGTCATACTGTAATGACATCGTAATTGTTCGTTTTATGATGCCACGCCTTCTTTACCGGTTGGAGCACTAGAGCCGCCTAGTGTGGCTGGTGATCTCCATTTCATTTCTTTGAAATTTCGGATTGGGTTTTCGATCTTCTGCAATATGAAGAGCTTGTTTGCTCATGAAATATGCCAGTGTCTTTGTGACACTGGTACAAGCAACCATGATGTGTAGGGAGGTATGGGGGCACGGGTTGTGCGGCATGTCCTGCATGACCAATGCCCATCGTACCATGATGGAGTGCCTAAGTAAATCGATCCATCCATGTAATATATATCAGTGTATATTTCTGAATGATAGCTTTCTGAATAGGATGTAATGGTCGACCCACTTGTACAATACCATCTATCCAATCAGATTCTGTGATTACCACTTCCTGCTTCTTGATTGCCACTTCCTGTTTCTTGATTGCCACTTTCTGTTTGTTGATTTTGGTCCAAGTAACCAATCAACTGACAGAACTACGCTTCCAGGTGGATCTTGTGGTGTGGTACGTCTTATAGTGTTGGACACACCGGTTGTCGTCAGACCACCGAAGTTAAGCTCGGTCAATACTTGGATGGGTGACCAGGTGCTGTACTGGCTGGGCTGATCAGTGTCCAGGGTAATAGGAACTGTGAGCACTCTGTTCTGGCACATGTAGGCACCGTCGTGATGTGACTGAAACAAGGTTGAAAATGACGTTAATTCCTACTCACTCCTGTTGTGCAAATCCACTGAAATAACTTACCTGAGATTTTGGCTCTATTGCTGGCTATTTCCATGTGTATCACAGTACTTGTGTAATGTGTATTTAATGTGAACATTGTGTATCTATACAGGTATTGTGCTGGTGGCCATTAACCCATATGAACAGCTCCCCCTATACGGCAATGACATCATACAGGAGTATAGTGGACAGGACATGGGCGCCATGGACCCTCATGTGTTCGCAGTCGCTGAGGAAGCCTTCAAACAAATGTCAAGGTAAGAATAACCGTCATCCATCAAGGCCTAGTCATGCTATGATACATGTACATCTCTTGATCAATGTATTGCCCACCCATAACGCCATAGATTCTGAGTAATCCAATAGACAGGATATGGATATGGATGATCACTTGTTCGCATTTGTCAAGGATTTCTCCAAACAGATGATCTGGACAGAAAATAACTATGTCAAACTGCCTTCTTTCAAGTCCCAGTATCCCACTGCTTTTCTTCTAAACCAAGTCTTCCCCAGCCCATAACCATGTTTATTCCGAGTACTGTCACTACCTCCCATGTTGTTTCCACCTTGGTGTCAGTCAGCCAGCCCCTAGACAGTTGCTAGTCAAACTTTAATTGAAAGATACAGTTCAGTCAGTTCTTTATATCATAATAGTGTCGATTGAAAAAAACCCACCATTAGCGACATTAGGTTCTCTGTGCTCGTTCAATCAAAATGTATAGATTCTAACCCGGGTTCATACAGTGCCTGGAAAACTTGAGAAACCTGGAAAATGAAATTGGTTTTTCCGAGCCTTGAAAATCAGCATTTCGTCCAAGGGGATTGGAAAAGCCACCAGATTTGTAAAAGAACTAATAATTTGCTTGTCAAATATGTTCTATGAAATTGTTAAAGAAATATACTTATTTTCATTTGAAAGAGAGTTTTTTCAAGTTGAATCTAAAGATTTAGGACCTGATACAAGGCTGAAGGGACTCGGACCGTTCAAAACGGGCCTGGAAAATAAGAATGTAGAGCGAGGAAAGTCATGGAAAAGGCCTGGAAATTTGAATGCATGTAGATGTAGGTGTATAAACTCTGTAGGACTAAAAGGTTATAATAAAAAATGACAGATCTGAAACATACATGTACCTCTACATGTAGGTACTGTACAACAAGGAAATGAACAAAATTAACACATTTTTGTTTGGTTCTGACCTGATGTCAGTACAATGTTGGCCCAATTTGGTCATACCATTGTCCGATTTTCTTGTCCCAAAGCAGTTTGAATGCTTTTAACCATTCATCATCCCATGAGATAGATTTCAAGGCTATCCATTCAAAACCGTCGGAACAATCAGAATACTCCCCAAAACAGTTTGGGCCAACACTGGGTAAAATGCTAGGTCAACTTTGGGTCAACATTAGGTCAGACAAGTTTAGCCTTCACATCTTTGTTGTATTGTACTGCAACATTTGTGTCAGCTATGTATGAAAATAACAGAAATGTCTCGCCTCTTTAACCTGTTTTGTTGTCGTTTCAGGTTTGACCAGAATCAGTCGATCATCGTTAGTGGAGAGTCTGGAGCGGGGAAAACAGTTTCCGCCAAATACGCCATGAGGTACTTTGCCACGGTCGGGGGATCACAGGCAGAGACACAAGTCGAGCAGAAGGTTCTCGCCTCCAACCCCATCATGGAGGTAAGTCTGACAGGCAATGTCTCTAACCCCATCATAGAGGTAGGTCTGACAGACTCATGTCTCTAACCCCATCCTGGAGGTAGGTCTGACAGGCAATGTCTCTAACTCCATCATAGAGGTAGGTCTGACAGACTCATGTCTCTAACCCCATCATAGAGGTAGGTCTGACAGGCAATGTCTCTAACCTCATCATGTAGGTAAGTCTGACAGGCTATGTCTCTAACCCCATCATGGAGGTAGGTCTGACAGGCTATGTCTCTAACCCCATCATGGAGGTAGGTCTGACAGGCTATGTCTCTAACCCCATCATGGAGGTAGGTCTGACAGGCTATGTCTCTAACCCCATCATGGAGGTAGGTCTGACAGGCTATGTCTCTAACCCCATCATGAAGGTAGGTCTGACAGGCTATGTCTCTAACCCCATCATGGAGGTAGGTCTGACAGGCTATGTCTCTATGTCTCTAACCTCATCATGGAGGTAGATCTGACAGGCTATCTCTCTAACCCCATCATGGAGGTAGGT
>JAVTVY010019520.1:0-79830 GCA_036873755.1 Hanleya hanleyi | reverse complement strand
ACTGTAACCATGGTAATGTTATCAGACAACCAATCCTACTGTAACCATGATAATGTTATCATACAACCAATCCTACTGTAACCATGATAACATTATCATACAACCAATCCTACTGTAACCATGGTAATGTTATCATACAACCAATCCTACTGTAACCATGGTAATGTTATCATACAACCAATCCTACTGTAACCATGGAAATGTTATCATACAACCAATCCTACTGTAACCATGGTAGTGTTATCATACAACCAATCCTACTGTAACCATGGTAATGTTATCATACAACCAATCCTACTGTAACCATGGTAATGTTATCAGACAACCAATCCTACTGTAACCATGATAATGTTATCATACAACCAATCCTACTGTAACCATGGTAACATTATCATACAACCAATCCTACTGTAACCATGGTAATGTTACCATACAACCAATCCTACTGTAACCATGGTAACATTATCATACAACCAATCCTACAGTAACCATGGTAATGTTATCATACAACCAATCCTACTGTAACCATGGTAACATTATCATACAAACAATCCTACAGTAACCATGGTAATGTTGTCATACAACCAATCCTACTGTAACCATGGTAACATTATCCCAGAGCCAATGTTGATGGGAACCATGGTAACATTATTATACAACCAATCACAGTGAAACCAAAGTAACATTACCCCAGAGTCAATGTTGATAATGTAATCCTGGTAACATTGTCTGATTGTTGATGTTGTTGTTTATACCATGGTGACATTGGCCCACAGTCAATGTTATTGTTACCATGGTAAAATTATCCCACATTGTTGTTTTTACCATGGTAAAATTATCTCACAGTCATTGTTGCTGTTACCGTGGAAACATTGCCCTCAGTCAATCTTCTTATAACCAGGTTAACACTATCATACAGTCAATCATGCTGTAACCATGGTAACATTGTCCCAAGGCCAATCTTATTGTAACCATGGTAGCATTATCATACAACAATCATGCTGTAACCATGGTAACATTGTCCCAAGGCCAATCTTATTGTAACCATGGTAACATTATCATACTACAACGATCCTGCTGTAACCATAGTAACCTTATTATACAGCCAATCATGCTGTAACCATGATAACAGTATCATACAGCCAATCATTTTGTAACCATGGTAACATTGTCCCACAACCAACCATGTTGTGTAACCACAGAAACATTGACACACAGTTAATCTTGTTGTAACCATGGTAACATTATCATACAGCCAATCATTTTGTAACCATGGTAAAAAAAAAAAAACATTGTCCCACAACCAACCATGTTGTGTAACCAAAGAAACATTGACACACAGTTAATCATGTTGGAACCATGGTAACATCCACACACAGTCAATCTAGTCACCATGCTAGCATTAACACAGAGCCACTCACGTTGTAGCCATGGTTACATTGTCCAACCACACAAGTACCATTTGTATATTGTAAAAATATAAGAATTTTGTTATCTTCCAGATTCTAAAGTACTATCTCATTGATATGTATAAGTTCCTCGTAAGTTTCTGTAATTATGTCTATAGTTCCATCCCACCAATGCCAATTACCAGAGAAAAGTGAATGATCTGATTAATCAAGTTATTCGTTACCAATTGTGTTTATCATGTTTCTTTATGATGTTGAAAAAGTTTTATATTGGAATTTTATAAATTTATACCAGTTGTATCAATAAAATCAAAATTTCTATATTTGAATGATTGTAAAGAATTGATACATTTGATTGTTTTTAATAGCAGATTATTAAGGTACACATGATAACATTTTAATGAATATAATACAGGGCTCTCGTTCAGGTTTGAAATCTATTTAATACAAATTCCTCATGCCATATTATGACTGATCCTAAATGTGGTTGTGATAGATAAAAATGATCAAACTGATTGAGGCATTGCCACTCAGAAATTGGACAGAGAAGATGGACAAAATGATAACCACAAACAGCATGGAATGCCATCTCTTCTTTAGGTCATAGTGAGTCCAGTTTCCATCATCTTGGCAAAATTATTTTGTCGATTACCAACTCACAATGTTGTTTTCAACATCAAGTCTGTTCACACTTGGGATCAGTATTAATATGGATTTATAATTTCCTCTCTGAAAAAAAGATGCATTTTTGAGGCTGATAACATCATGTACATACATTTGTCTTATACAAGATAGATAAATAATCTCATGTGACCGTAAAAACTTGTCTCTGTCAATATTTCATTGTTTCTGAGTGTTTTGTGATGAGGACAGAGTGTCTACTGGATTCCTTCTGAATATGTTATATTGTATAACCGCAGCATACCGTACTCCTGTCACAGTTATTGCTGTAGCAACCCTGTACTCCTAGCTGTAGCTCTAGGTGTACAATACTTGTTATTTTAGCAACTCTATACTCCTAGATGCACATTTGTTGCTACCCTGAATTCCTAGCTATAGCATACTTGTTGCTGTAGCACACCTTTAAAGTATAATATTAACTCTAGCATATTTGTTTCTGTAGTTACCCTATACTTCTAGCTATAGCATACTTATTGCTACCCTATACTCCTAGCTATAATATACTTGTGTCTGTAGCAACGCTATACTCCTAGCTATAGCATACTTATTGCTGTAGTAACCCTATACTCCTAGCTATAGCATACTTATTGCTGTAGTAAGCCTATACTTCTAGCTGTAGTATACAACCATATTATTATAGCTGTAGCTACCCTATACATCTAGCTATAGTATACTTGTGTCTGTAGCACACCTATAGTTCCATTTGTAGCATACTTGTTTTAGCAACTCTATACTCCTAGCTATAGCATACTTCCTGCTGTAGGACATCTACAGTCTTAGCTCAGCATACTTTTGCTCCCAACTAAACACTGGATTGTTTTTTGGTTTTTGGTTTTTTTTAATATATATATATTTCAGTTGAAATATGTTAGTCATTTATGTTTTAAATTAACTTGACCAAAATATATGTGATATTGGACAATTTTGTCTTGAACTTGGTTGTGGGAATCTATTTTTATCCGTGCCTTTAACATATATTTTTGAATTATTATATTGAGCCTGACATGTGTGCCTAATAAATCCTAATATGAAATAAAGCTGATAGTATTAAAAAGCATCAGAGCTAGATTTCTTTAGCTTGTATTGTGGGTGAGTTTTGTGGAAAAATTCAGTCAGTTGTTCTGAAACTTTGATCTCCCTCTATAAAATCATTAAAATAACTAAATGATAATGCATTATTTGCATGATTTTGGACATTTTGTCAACTTCCTGTTCTAATAAATTTGATCACCCCCTGATTTTTTTGTTGTGTGTGAGATGTCATTTTCTGTGATTGAATTATTAGAGGAATCACCCTATAGTAAAGAATAATATTGTTTTTATCGATCCGTAGCTTTAGCTGTGGAAAGCTCGATATAGGTGCCACAATGATGTCCGTCCGTCTGTCCATCTGTCTATCTGCAGGAACAAGTAAATGTTAAAGTTTTGGAATCGGCCTCGCCCTATGTCTCCTGAACTAAAGCCCCCTGAACCCTAATATATTTCGGATGCTTGCATCAGGCTACACTTTTCAACCCACCCACTACCCTTGGGAAGCATGTCCCCACCCCTGGGTAACCGAGCCCACCCTCTATCTCGTAAACTAAGATTCGCCCGACCCCATACCCTCATATAGTCCTGGAGCTTAGATCATGCTACAATTATTCAACTCGTCCACTACCCTCGGGAAGCAAGTCCCCACCCCTGGGGCACCGTGCCCCACCCTTTATCTCCTGAACTAACCTTCGCCATTAACCCTCGTATTTCAGTTTCTAATTTATATCTCTTGTATGTGATACTAACCTACTATTAGGTACATTGTATATACACAAACACACATGCCAAATTAACTACAGTATATTCCTTTATGGTAATTACTAATAGTTTGATGACATAACAAAAATACAATATTAACGGATTCCCCTGCAGTACTGAACCCCTGTTTTGAATTTTGTGTTGCCTTAAATAAGGACATTTCCTTCAATTTTGCTATCAAATCATTATATTCCACATCATATGACTTACCCTAAAGCTTTTGAATGAAGCATATTTTATTTCAGAATTATAATATGAAATACTGAACCCCTGTTAGTTTTGAATTTCGTGTCGCCTTAAATGAAGTACACCATTTAATTCAGTTTTGGTATCAAATCGTCCTATTCCATGTCATGATTTACCCTGAAGCTTTTGCACGAACCATATCTGTGCACACATTTAGCATCCACATCTCCGACTAAATTTCAATGTTATATAATCTGTTCATCCACACCATGTACATGTATTCATCAGGTATAAAACATGAGATGTATAAGCTTACTTTTGGAAAAAAACGTAATCTTTATTTCAAGTTTTATAATATAGTTCCTCTTTCAATCCAACTTCAACATCACTGACATAGAAGTCTATTTTTGTAATAAACGTATTGTCATTGCCAGTGATGTGCAACCAAATTATGTGCCACCCTAAAGGGCTCGATCTTCATGCGAAGCTGCATGTTTTATATTCATGTGTTTTGCTATCAGAAAATCAATGCAAACTGTATATATATAGGGTCCAGCCAAAATATTTATTTGAGGCAATTGAGTTTGTCTTTGCCATAGCTACGCATTCAATTATGTCTTCCCTGTGTTTAGTCATCACACAGATCATTTATACTGGTTGCATCAGAAAATAAGTTGCATCAGAAAATATTTTTCAAAACGTGTTTTATTCCTGGACATCAAATTTTTAATATGTGAATGAGGAGATTTAACCCAGAGTCCTAAAAATTAGTTTTCTTGTCTTTCGAGGGGAATCTCCAAACTGCATCAACAGGTTCCCACAAAAAAAGGTACTGAACCAGTGTGATTTTGTGCTTTTATAGTGGGTATACTTATGATCTTAGTGGTATAATTTCATTCTGATTCTGCAAGTGTTATTGCAGAAATATCAGTATGTTTCAATCATGATGATTTCACTTTACATGAAAAAGAATCATATTTGTTCATTCTCATAATAAAAATTTCACTGCTGAGGGTGGAAATGCAAAACTTTATTTTTGACGCATCCCTTTAAATACTAAGCTGTAACAACCTCTGTATCTCTATCGACCGTGCTGTGGTGGCATTGTGGCAGAGCACTCACATCACAAGTGGCAGGTCTCGGGGTTTGATCCCAGGCGGAGTCGTACCATAGACTTAAAAAATGGAACTTGTATCTTTCTTCGCTTGTTGCTTAGCAGAAAGAAGATAGATCAAAGACTGGTTGGCAGCATAATTAATGTGACTGAATTGTCTTGATATGACTGAAAAATTGTTGAAAGTGACGTTAAAATCCTACTCGCTCACCGACTCACTTTATCTCCAACCAAAGTTACCTACTCACTCTCTCTCAACCTGCATATATCATTTATACATAGCTCATGCAATTACAGGGGGCCGTCGGTGGCTGAGTGGTCTAAGGCGCTTCGCTGGTGACCACTAGCCTCACACTGCTGAACCGGCACGGGTTCGAACCCAGCTGGTCCATGTGTGAAAGTTTGTCAGTTACTTGCCGAAGGGTGGTGGTTCTCTCCGGGTACTCCGGCTTCCTCCACCAACCAAACTGACTGTCACCATATGAGTGAAACAAACTTGAGTGTGACATTAAGCCAAATTCCCTCCCTCCCTCATGCAATTACATGTATATTTCTGACTATTATGATCTGGAATGAATAGAGCAATATTATACACATTCAGTATAACTCTTGTGCAATAGTTGTGCATGAATATATTGTATTGTTATAGAATAATTAGGAACAATGATGATTCCATCCACTATGTTATTTACTAGTATCCTCTACGTTTATGGATCAGATAGATGTAAAACCTGGAAGATAGGTGTAAGTATCCTTAGGATATCCAGGAATGCCAGGTGACATAGTTTAGCTGAGATTCTTGAATTTCCTTTCTGAAGTTCATGTACTAAACAGGAAGATAGTGGCAACTTTGAGATAACCTTGTCAATCAGGATTTATTGACACAGTTATATCAACTCCCTCCACACACACAGGAAAGCATATTTATCATTTAAAGCAGTTTAGCAATACATCTAGCTGGACATCAGGAATTTGATATCTCTTCTCGTTGTGTAGGCCTATGTAGGCTTAACTTCTACTCCACTTGTTTTTCCTTATATGTTACACAATTTATTATGCAATATATATTTTAAATCAATGTAGGGAAGATGTCTTTTTAATTTTCTATTTTAATCTTTGAATCATTAATACTTGTGGCATTCATCCACCAACTTCACCAAATTGCTACGTTACAACTTATCATACTCTTAGGTGGCAGCTACGATGCCATGACTTTATCTTCCAAACAAAATCGCAATTAAAACTGCGCAGTAAAACGACAAATTTATATGCAGAAGAAACAAAATTGTCAAATCGACAAAAGCATGTCAAGATGCGTCTATTGGATTGTTTTCAAACAAGCAAAAAATAAAGAGAGAACGAAACAAATGAAAACGAATATGTACACAACAAATACATTCTTGTTTGGGTTGTATCTCGTATATCCGTTTTCTGTATTTGAATACATGCTTTATATATTTTGCTATGTTTGTTATATTTTAAATAAAGTTAACGTGTACATTAGATATCTCATGCTTTCTTTCCTTGAAGTGTTGTTTGTTTTATTATACAATGTAACCTATCAAATGTACCCACCATCGACACTGTCCTCGTATATTGACTGATATAATAGTGTAAAGATTTAGAGGTCAGAACGGAGCGATACGAGGACAACCCAAGTTTTCAAAATGTTTTTCCTGGTACTTTCAAAATCATTTTTCGAGTGGTACTGGTCTCTTAGTTTCCTTGCCTTTGATACTTCTCTGATAATTCTTAAGAATTGTTACTTTTCATCATTCTTCATGAAAAGGAGCGTGATTGTCCAATGCCTCTTGGAACGGCTCAGTAGAAATGTCGAGTGCATTATTAGGGTCAATCTTAGTAAACTCAGATATAATATTACGGAACATTCTATCTGAATTCAGCCCTATATAAATCCCATGCGAATCTGAAACTACATTTGTTAGCCAATCAGGTGGCTAGCTTGTTGAAATCACGCCCACAGTAATTACACACGGTAGCACGTGGACTAATATATAAACATTACCGAGAAACAGTATCCAAATATGGCGTCATTTCCAGACAGTGTGCGTGAGGATCAAAGAGTTTACTCCCGCCGAAGTCTGGCTTTGTTATGGAGTAGAAAATATCAAAAGAGTGTGCCACGCTAGGATGTTAATCTTCGTGAAGTAAACGTCAATCATTGTCAGAGAGAAAAGTCAGAAATCGTCGTGATTGGCTTATTATGGGATATCGGCGAACATTTCGCACGAAGTTTTCATAGCGTTACGTCTGGATCGTATTCTCCTGATTTACCGTCTTGGTTTACCCAGATTGTATTAGGGTCATCCTCCATTCTGATAATATACCATGGTTTTGCACCAAGATCCAACGAAAAGTTGTCTTTGCAAAAGGTTTTTCAAGTTTCTGAACTTGACAGATTTGCGTTTGGAAGTTGACGATAAATGTTTCCTGTTGTTCCTGTACACCATACAGACAGGATCAAACTGACCACAGTGGTTAGAAGAACCACTGCATGTTGTTTTCATTGCCATTGACCTTCATAGGTCACTTGAATTTGTTCATCTGTGAACCGATCACTCCTATAGGTCACGTGAATTTGTTTATCTATGACCCGATCACTCCTATAAGGCTTCCGTGGCCGCACAGTAGTTCCAATATTCTACTACCTCTTTGTTAGAGTATCGTGAATGAAATTTATAGTTATAACAGTCAAATAGATGTATTATAAAAGCTAAATAATAACGAACTGGGTGTTACAAGTTCATGACGTCATCTCAAGTAAATAGACTGTCCCGGGCTAGAAGGACAGATTCGTCTTCCTTCACACATTAGAGAGCGATTGCGGCTGGGATTGAACACGGCAGCTTGTGCCTGCATATTATCAGCCCAGTGAGAAGTATCGCTGAACGCGACGTTATACCTTAATTCTCACTCTCTCTCTCTGTCTCCAGTGAGCAAGTTGAGAGAGGATAATGGTCGCTGAGGGCTAATTTGGGTACATATGATTTTGCACGTTGTCCAGGTGAGAGTCATAAAGTCTATCATGAGTATTATTTCATTTGAATCGGCATATGTTACATCCATCATATTTTCAAAGTCCTCGAATCATGAGGTCAAAGGTCGAAGATGACTGACCGAAAAATCAGGGAATCATCGATGTTCAATTATTTCAATAGTGGATACAGCAGCGAGAGACATGTCAGGTACTCAAACAAATTGTCAACGGACATACAGGTCAAAGGCCAAGGTCATGGTGCTCTCCAAACAGGATATTAATGAAATTACAACACATATAAGGGAAGTGGGAAGAGGTGCCGACATACTGACAGCGCCTCATGACTTCACAGTATAGTCTTCTGGTTAACCTATTCTAAAGCACATACCAAGAATCTAACGATTCGTGATATGTGTTGTATCTCAGGTACGCTTTTATTGTACCTGTTCATGTGGCAACTTGGATGACATGACCACAAGGCCCCCAGCATAAGCGGTATCAGATACAAATCTAGAGAGCTACATAAAACTGTCTTGTCGGCGTCATTGAAAACTGTTGACCGCTTCTCTCTTGCAGGAAACTAGCCTATGTTTATGTATACTATGATTGTCTTTTTTGAATTTGGTGCTAATACTGTTATATGGATATGGAATAGGTCTGGATTATGGACGCGGATATTCTTTAATGGACGACGGCTGAATTATGAATGACGGACTAGACGCTTGTATCTGACAACTCGTATATTGGTAATTGGTGAGCTCTGTCGCTGTGACAACTTCTACAATGGGGATTGATGAGCTGTATCGTCGTCAGATAAACATTGCCTGTACTCCAGTCCATTTGTGAGGGTATATTTGGTCACCCGTCAATAAAGTGTTGGATTATTTGGATATCACTGCCCCCGCCAATATATGTTAGGTTTACGACACGTGTTAATTTGGGTTGACAGCAGCTGACCCGAGCTGATCCAGAAAGATGCAACACGCTGACATCCTTAGCGTAGGCCTACACAGATATTATCGATACTGGACTTGACCGATTTAGTGTAACATTGAGTGATACGGTATACAGTTGTTGGAAAGAGAACCTGACGGGAAGTTTGTTTTGATATGATATTGTTGTAATATTGAAGCTGTTTTGATATTTTGGTCATTGTGAGAAGACTGAATATTGTAAGTACTAGAGACAGCGGAAATTCATAATACAAGCGTCGAGCCGGGCTAGTCTAGTCAGTACTCAGCAGCCGTACATTGATGAATTTCCGCGTCCATAACCCAAAGACCTAATTCCTATAATAACGTTAGCACCAAATTAAACATATAAGATATAGTATACATAAAACTAGGCTAATTTCCTGCAAGAGAGAAGCGGTCCACTCTTTTCAATGATGCCAGCAAGACATCATGATGTTCCAAAAGTATCAAATACGTATCGTTGATCAGTATTCTTAATTCACATTATATACGTTGTAAAGTCGTTATCTAGATTATGATGTATCTCGGTCACGCTTTGATTGTGACTTTTCATATGGACACTATGAGGATCTTGAAATACATAGGTTCATACGGTCCCTAGCCCCGGGTTAATCGGAATTAGACACAAGTTACGAAACGTACCACCATAGATCTTGCACGCTATGCTCGTATTTTGCTATCAGCAATGTATCGCCAAATTTGATCAACTTGGAGTGGAGGCTCTTGATGATTTCGCCCTGTTTTACATGTTTTGTGACGTTGATTAAAATCGTCACATTTAAAACAGGATCTTGCAAATGCTACTAGGCGAGATATGTATACGCCGTATGCAGGTCCATTTTGTATATTACTGTCCAGATAGGGACAGTTTACGATGTCAAAATTGTAATCACCTCTTTTGTCATAAAGTCGACGAGAGAGAAGGACCGCTGAATTTTTATAGAGATATAGGACTAAATAAGATGTGCCGTTAGGGCCGACTGCCGTCTGTAGTTTCCTTCAAATCCAGTGAAGGTGGATATATATCCTTCGTCATTTATATAGCGATTATCCACAGCAAGAAGATCGTCGATATAGCGTTTGGTGAATGAGAAGGACCAGGCTTTGAAATTTTCTGTTTTCATGTTCGTTGACCTTAGTGACGTCACAGTTACGTGACCGGAAGTGACATTTGACTCAGCAGCATTCGTCCAACCTTTAACAACACCGGAAACTCAAATGTCGGAGATCCCTCGTTCGAATGCGATCGGTCCTCCGGTGTCATCCTTTACTTATATCGACTTTGATGGTGCGGAAGTCGGTCTACCGGAGTGGTAGATAGATTACGTGATTAAAGCTTTTATTGACGTGATCTCAGTATTTCACTTTTACATGGGAGATGCGTAGCAGGGGGACATTGTTGTCCCCAACGATGTGTGTATTTATTAAATCTGAATCGTGAATACATGTAGAGTCCGTCTGACCTCACACCCAGGTTCATCATGGTATTGGACCGCTCGAAGGCATGTCCACTGTACGTCTTGAACGATAATCACAGCAGCTGCTGCCACGTCGGACCAACGCTAAAACTCACACTCATCCCCATGTACAACGGAACCTTTTGATTGTGTCCGCTGTGCGTCATATTCACCTCACTGATGAACGGGAAGTGTTTCACCCTGTTGGGCTCGTTCCGTGCTCTCGTCCGATTTGTCATCAGGTCAAGCAAAGCCGTCATGAACGCGTCGGTCCTGTGGTACTGACCTCAGAGATGTGTAAATGCATAGGTCCTGCATTGTACAGGACTTCGTACCACGCCGTGTTATTTTGCCCGTTGGCGCATATCCGTCAGGTCACATTCGCATAGTCCAGGGAAATGTAAGGGTGGTAGTGTGTTAATTGGGTGACGTAATGGGTCAAGGTGATGTCCATGAACAGCTTGACTGAGCTACTACTATGCAGCGTGAAGTAAAATAGGACGACTGACGTAGCAAGCGTCAGACCCGACATTCAATATTTAGAAGTCGTCCATAAAAGAATTTCCTTGTCAATAATTCAAAGACTTATTTCGAATGACCGCATCAACTCGAAATGTGTATGAAATCAAAATAATAAAACACAAGATGGTTTCCTAGAAGAGAGAAGCTGTCAACAGTTTTCATTAATGTTTTAAACATAAACGGGTGATCATTATTCTTTATGGATGGAGACTCTAGTGGAGTTTTTTATATCATTCAACATGAACTTGATTATGGTTTGAATTGTTGTCCTTCTGTGAAATTTGATTATCAAATCTAAACACTAAATAATTTACTATATAATGATTGGTGCTGAACCACGGTACCGGAAGGATTATATAGATTTTTACCAGTAGGATGAAAACTATGCCACCTTTGAATGTTTACTATATGATTGATTTTCGTATGTTTCAATGTTTTTTCTTTTCTTTTGTTTTTAGTCTTTTGTCACACGATATACATGTATTTTGGGAATGTAGTGTTGATCCGTCGAATTTAGAATCATTTGTACTGGGAAATGGCTGAATGTGTGACGATAGCATCTGTCAACTGTAGGGGACTGGGTGACAAATTGAAAAGAAGGGATATTTTACATCTTTTGCATACAAAAGGCTATTCTATATGCTGCTTGCAGGACACCCACTTTGATTCCGACTTAGAAAAGAGAGTACGCTCTGAATGGGGTTCTGAATGCTATTTTAGTTCATGTGATAGTCAATCCCGTGGTGTAGCAATACTTTTTAACAAGAATTTTGAGTATAAGGTCTTCAGAACTAAGGAAGACAGGCGTGGAAACCTCTTGGCAATTGATATTCAAATTAATGATACTAGACTAACGTTCGTCAACATCTACGGGCCGAATACCGACTCGCCTGAATTCTTTAAAGAACTTCAGACTATTATACAAAATTTTGAAAACGATTACTCGATTGTATGTGGTGACTGGAATCTGGTATTGGACCCGGATATCGACACGCAGAACTATTTACATGTCAATCACCCACACGCACGAGATACTGTACTGAACTTGATAGAAACTGAGGAATGGATAGACCCATGGGAAGTGTATGGGGAAGGAAAATGTAGGTTTACTTGGATGCAGAAAAAACCATTCAAACAATCTCGTTTGGATTATTTTTTATTATCGTCAGACTTTATTCCTTTCGTAGACAATGCGGAAATCCATCCCAAATATAAATCAGATCATTCTCTTACAACTATAACATGTAAGTTTTCGAAATTCCAACGGGATAGGGGCACATGGAAATTCAACAACTCTCTCTTAAAGGATGTTAGATATGTAAATGAAGTAAAATCTGTTATAAATACTACTGTGGAACAATATTCTGTAGAGAAAACGGAAAATGATATTACTTTATCTGTAAACGATCAACTGTTTTTTGAAATACTATTAAATGAAATTCGTGGTAAGACAATAGAATATGCAAGTCGAAAGAAGAAAGAAAATGTTAAAATTGAAAAGGAATTAGAGGATAAAATTAGAGATTTAGAAGGGAACTTAAATGTTTTGAATATAGATACAGATATACAGTCATTAGATGAACTGAAACTGGATTTGGAGCAATTTCGTAATAAAAAAATGGAAGGAGTAATGACACGTTCCCGTGCCAGATGGATAGAGCATGGAGAGAAGTAAATATTTCTGTTCTTTAGAGAAGAGAAATTATATAAATAAAACAATTCCTCGTATACAAAAGGATAATACAATAATAAGTGGTCAACGGGAAATTCTTGAAGAAGTAAAATCTTATTATCAAAATTTGTATAAAAAAGATACCTCTATAGACGATGCAGATCTGAATGATTTATCAATAAGAAATTTCGATAAGCTGAAAAATGAAACCTCGGAATCTTTAGAAGGGCCGATAACTGTGATTGAAGCATTAGCGGCTTTGAAGAATTTTAAAAATGAAAAATCGCCCGGTATGGATGGTTTTAGTGCGGAATTTATTAAATTCTTTTGGATTGATATAAAAATATTTCTAGTCAAATCTATTAACTATGGTTATTTACATAACGAAATGTCTATATCGCAAAAACAAGGATTGATCACTTGTATTCCAAAAGGGAACAAACCCAGACAATTTCTAAGTAATTGGAGACCAATAACATTATTAAATGTTACATACAAACTCGCTTCAGCGTGTATCGCCAATAGAATAAAAAAAGTGTTAGGCAGTATAATAAATGAAAATCAAAAAGGCTTTGTAAAGGGGAGATATATGGGAGAGAATATTAGGTTACTGCAGGATATATTGGAATATTCTGAGGAAAATGATATACCTGGCTGTTTACTGCTGATTGATTTCGAGAAGGCTTTTGACACGATTTCTTGGAAATTTATGTTAAAAACGTTAAAAAATTTCAATTTTGGACCTTCTATATGTCAGTGGATTAAAACCTTCTATAACAATATAAGTTCGACTGTTATTCAATGTGGCTTTCTATCCAGTAGATTCCAAGTAGAAAGAGGATGTCGACAGGGGGACCCGCTTTCTCCATATATTTTTATATTATGTGCGGAAATATTGGCGTGTTTGATTCGTGACGATGAAAGGATAAAAGGCATAAAAATCAAAGAAAATGAATATAAAATAAACTTCTTTGCGGACGATACTTTCTTGACTCTTGACGGAACCGAGGGGTCCCTGCAGGCAGCATTGGACATCATTCGTATTTTCGGGCGGTTGTCCGGTCTGAAGTTGAATGCTAATAAAACAAATGTTGTATGGTTTGGATCTAAAAAGGGTTCAAAAGAACAATTGTGTCCAGAGTTCAATCTGAAATGGAACGATGGGATATTCAAACTATTGGGGATTGTTTTCTACCCTAATTCGAAAGATATGATTATTAGAAATTACAAAGATAAGTTAAAAGATATTAAAGAATTGTTAAGTCACTGGAGCAAGCGCTCGCTTACCGTATTAGGTCGAGTTACAGTAGTGAAGACATTGGCACTGCCCAAGCTAAATTTACTTTTTGCATGTCTACCCAACCCTCCGTTATCTGTGATTGATGATATTCAAAAAGTATTTTTTAGGTTTATATGGGGTGTTAATATTGACAAAATTAAAAGAGCACAAATGTATCAAAGTTATGAACAAGGAGGCGTCAAGATGGTAGATGTACGGTCATTTATGTATTCTATGAAAATAACATGGATTCGGAGATATATTTCGAACAACAATTGGAAGGATATATTTCTTAAAAACTGTAATATTCCTTTAGACTTAATAGAAGTTGGGAAAATCAAATTACAGAAAATTGTAGAAGAGAATATAACTAGTTTGTTTTGGAAAGATGTTTTCCGTGCTTGGAGTGAACTGCTACCAGCTATCAACATAAGAGAGCAAAGAACTCAGTGTATTTGGTTGAATGACGGTATTAAAATTGCTGGGAAACCAATATTCTACAGCAAGTGGTTCACCAGAGGGGTTAAATATGTAAATGATCTCTTAACATGTGAGGGTGGCTTCATGACGCTGCAGGAATTCAGGAATATTTATGGTATAGAAACAAACTATCTGCAGTATCATGGAATCGTCCAAGCTGTTAAGTGTTATATGGGAAATTGTTGTAAAAATACCCAAAGGTGTGCTTATCCATGTATTCCTGATCAAATTCATTTATTGCTGAAAAGTCAGAAGGGCTGCCAAGACTTTTACAAGATATATGTAGGAATGAAATCTGTAACACCAGTATCACAGGTAAAATGGGAAAAGTACTTAGATATTTTCGATATTGAGTGGAACAAAGTGTACTCGAGACCATTCAAATGCACACTCGACACTAGGCTTAGATGGTTCCAATTCCGTCTAGTGCATAAAATATTGGCCACCAATAAATTCTTGTATAACATAGGTATTGTAAATTCTCCCAACTGTGATTTTTGCCAGGAAGTTATCGAGGATTTACCTCATATATTTTGGCATTGTCCGGTTGTAGCAGCCTTTTTGAATGACGTTAGTGAATGGTTTAGATCAGTTAATATTTATCTCTATTTGTCTGAAAGAGTGCTGCTACTTGGAGTGGAAAAAACTGATTATATATTTAATACAATACTTATTGTTATAAAGTGGTATATATATCAGTCTAAAAGACGAAAACAACGTCCTAATATCAATGCATGTAAAAAGCAGATAGAATTTTTGTATAATACTGAAAATTTTATTTTTCGGAAAAATTGTGAATATCAAAGGTTTGAAAACCGATGGAAAGATTTTTCCAGATTAGTACGTGACAAATAACTGTACCCTAAGGACTAGCGTTACCCAGAATTTGAATTTAATGGACCATAGTAAAAGGATCAATACACATGTTTTCGTATTTTATTTTCCTTTGTATTCGTTTATATATAGAGGATATTGCACTGTTGAGTTTGAATAGCATAAATATTTGTTCGAGTGAAAGGTGGAAGGATAACCCACGAGACGCGAAGCGTCGAGTGGGTTATCCTTCTACCTTTCACGAGAACAAATATTTATGCTATTCAAACTCAACAGTGCAATATTCTATTTATTATTTATAGAACATTATTTTTTTTATCAATTTTGTAATATTAGACACCGTGGGCTGTCTTTTGAAGTAATTTTCTAACACAAATTAGGTCGGATTTTATTTTGTTTATGCCGCGGAGAAATACAAAGACATTAGCCAATGGGAATGGAAGAGTCCCGTCTGAAGTCACGTGCAACTGTCAATCAAGCGGCGAAAGATCGCGATCGAAGCGAGAAGAAAAAATCTTCTTGAATTTAGAAGAGTGTACAGACTTTCAGTTTACCCGACAGTGAAAGGAAGGCAAGTTCTCACGAAGGACAGTGACACGTGGGCCTGTTGATAGCTGTCTACATCTCGGTTCAGTTGAATTGCCTGAAGTGAAACCGGAAGAACGGGCATGCACAACACTGCTGACTCGACTCGCGACTGTGCCGAACACGCATGGTCGGATAAACACGACAAACTGCAACTTCAAGCTCTCCGTCTGGGTAACTGTATGTGGAAACCGCTATGCAGCATATGAGAAATCAACTTTAGAGCTATCCCCTTTTAGCTTGTTTGTATATCTTTGGGCTCGAACGTAACTGAAGCGTTTTCCTACTGAACATGCAGAAAGCCAGCCCATCGCAGTTTGCGGGTTTCACGCTTTTCTGCATCATCTTTGCGAAAGTCTACAAGGACCCAAGGTGGTTAGTAACTTTATTTCTACTCATACCAGTATTAATTGTGCATTCTTGGTTGACGTAACAACTGTTGTTTTATGTCGAAGGAGCCTAAAAGTTCACTTACTGCGAAAGTCTAAAAATAGACCTGACATCACGATATCAGGTCATATCGTCCAAGGTCAAATCGTCCAAGACCAGTGGAAAAAACTTCGCCCAAATATTGAGACAGATCGACCGACGATTGAGGCCGATCACTCAAAGTATTTTATAGATCGTACCAGCGCTGCGTGGATATGTTAGCTAACACTTAAATAACAGATATATTGAATTTTATATGAAATGATCTGTATATATATTCATTCCATGACGAAGTTTTGAAGGGTTATGAATTGTTGGCAAGCATTCTCGGAATGAAAGTACCGTAGTGAAAGAAGTAGTTCCGGCAACGTCACTGTCAGGTCAGAGTTCACATGTACTCAGCAGTTAGATAACAAAAGTGTTATCTAACTGCAAAAGTGTTATCTAACTGCAATGAAAATATCACTTTTAAGAGTGAAGAAAATATAAGGATTTCACTGTTATATAAATAATAAATATATATATTCTTTTTTTGTATTTTTGTGTGTGCTTTATTTTTTTTAAGTTTAATTGTCTTTTATTCACCTGTATGATTTATTTGTGGCAAAATAAATTTCTTATAAAAAAAAAAAAATGATTCTTTATCCAACGCACGTCACGTCAGACCCTCGTATTATTAGACGTCCAAGCCTCGCCATGCACGTGTCACGGATTTTGTTCGACGTCATGTTTTGGGTGGTGTCACGGATGCTGCTGCATTCAGTGTAATCGCTGGGGATTTTCGACAATTTCTTGTGGCACGTGCATGTCTGTCAACCTTCGGCCAAAAGCCTGCCATGCTTTGGGGGCCACCTGAGACTTGCGTTGACGCATCATGTCGTTCACCAAATCCGTCATATGGGTGCCGGGCACCAGTTGATTTTGAGCCTTTCTCGTTCCAGGACATGTTCGAATTGTCTTTAGTGAACGAATGTTGAACATTGAATGACACTCTTGTATTTTCAACCGCTTCAGCAACAAATCACCTCTCCTCTGGAACGTAGAGGGTAAACTATTCATAACTTTGTCTGCCTCCCACTTCGGGGATGAAGGTGGTACGTCTAGTAGTCGCGGCTGTGAGAAGAGTTGTGCTGGATGTACGAGCTGTGCTGATAGTACGACTGACGCTGGGGTTCGTCCATTTGAGACGGTTTTGTATTGCCCCATTAAAGTACCGTTGATGCGCCTGATTGCACTGTTGTACTTTATCACTGTCGCTTAAATCCCGTCGTTATAAAACTTGTACAGCTAACTGTGGAACATGCAACTCGCTCTTTTTATCATTCGCGGGTTGCTTGCTGCACACCATACCACTACAGAGACAAAGTCAACAATGATGGTTTTTATAATCCCTCTCAACACACACCCCAGCTGGGGGAGCCACTCTGGAAGTTTTTACATAATAATGCCATTTTAACCTTTTTGAACGTACACATCGTGTGTTTCTCCGGGAAGGATGCCGGTCCGCAGTCGGAGGTTGTCGGTGGTGCCTTGCGCCAGGTCGAAGTGCATATACCGATGCTGAGGGTTTGTCTTCTTTAAATGCGTTCACTTCCCTTATATGCGTTGTAATTCTTTAAAGGCTTCCAACGTAAACTGTATGCGGCCGGGGTGCATTTATCTCGCCAGGTGCAGAAGTTGAGTGACCATTCAAATGAGTTCCTATGTTCTTTGGGTTACTGAACAGATTCTGCCTTTGGAAAAGATCTGAGTCACCCGAGCATCCTTCTCCGCCATGAAATCATCGACGAATACCACGTTGTCGGGTTCCAAGTCGGCCAGGCTGGGTATTTCCTTTGTTTGTATTCATTATGAAGTTCGGGTGTGCAGGGGAGTCTTTCCAAGAACGTTATGCGGGGCATCGTCTCGTACGCCGCCTGTCATTCTCCGTAATAGCACACACCCCGGCTATGAGTGGTGTAATCATGCTCTCGGCGTGTTGAACGAGTTTCTGGACGAAGTGTGTCTTGTCTGAGCCCGTCGGCCCCGCAATGAGGCAGGTGAAGGGATGTTGTCACCTGGGGTCCATGGTTGGATGTGTATGCTAGCTGACTATGGCGAATTTGGTATGAGTGAGACGACGTTGGTGTTGTCGAGGTACGAACGTGAGTAGTAGGGAAAGAGCATTTCAACCCTTATTGACCTACTTTTTTGTTCCCCTGGGTAAAATTTAAGGGGGAACTTTGTCACAAAATGAGGCTCTCGACGGGTGGGGCCCTAGCGAAGTGACGTCACGACAGAGCAAGAAACAATGATGGACTGGATCATGTCTGGACATGTTAGGGGATTCCTTCGCGGTGATGCGGTCATGTCTGGCGGTGATGTGGTCTGCCTCCGCAGAGAAAAAGTAGTCCCCAAACTGCAAATACGCTGCATGGTCCGATTGGGTCGTATGAGGTATTAATGTGAAGCATTCGTGAAGGCGCATCCACTGGGATGGGTGTGACGCGAAACTGACGTCATTCTGCGCATGCGCAGTAGACAAAGTGTATGGAAATACACGTTTTGGGGCCTAAGTGGGCCACTATTGGTCCTATGGAGTCGTATGAGGTATCAATGTGAAGCAGTCGTGAAGGAGCATCCGACGGGGTGGGTATGACGTGAAACTGACGTCATTCTGCGCATGCGCAGTAGACAAAGTGTATGGAAATAGACGCTTGGGGTCTAGGTGGGCCACTATTGGTCCTATGGAGTCGTATAAGGTATCACTGTGAAGCATTCGTGAAAGAGCATCCGAGGGGATGGATGTGACGTGGAACTGACGTCATTTTGCGCATGCGCAGTAGGCAAAGTGTATGGAAATAGACGTTTTGGGGGCTAGGTGGGCCACTATTGGTCCTATGGAGTCGTATGAGGTATCACTGTGAAGCATTCGTGAAAGAGCATCCGAGGGGATGGATGTGACGTGGAACTGACGTCATTTTGCGCATGCGCAGTAGGCAAAGTGTATGGAAATAGACGTTTTGGGGTCTAGGTGGGCCACTATTGGTCCGATGGAGTCGAGTGAGGTATCAATGTAAAGCAGTCGTGAGGGAGGACCCCCCTGGACTAGTGTGTCGTCCGTGTTCAACATTCTGCGCATGCGCAGACAGGGAATTGTGGGAAAGGTGCATTGGAAGGAACGTTTTGGGGCCGACCGGGGCCCCTAATGGTCTGATGGGGTCGAGTGAGGTATCAATGTGAAGCATTCGTGAAGGAGCATCCGACTGGGTGGATGTGACGTAAATCTGACGTCATTCTGTGCATGCGCAGTATACCAAGTATATGGAAATAGACATTTTGGCGCCGACATGGGTCACCATTGGTCCGATGGATTCGTATGAGGTCTTATTTTGAAGCTCTCGTGAAGCAGCATCCGATTGGACTAATGTATCATCCGTGTTCAATAGTCTGCGCATGCGCAGTCTGGTCGTAGTATAGAAAACAGGCATTTTGGGGGTACGTGGGGGTGTGTTTGGGGTACTAAACCACTATGGGTCCATGGTTGTGGTTTGGTGGTGTGGGTTCTGCGCAAGTGTGTGACGTCACTTCCGGTTTCACTAAAACTACCTCCGAACACCGAAGAGTTCCAATTTTCCCTTAGACGTATGGTCCGGATTTTCAACATCCAAGTTTTCCACGGCCCGGGCCGGCCCGCCCCGGCCACAGCGCGCGCGGGTTATCCGGCCGCACGCCTGCGCTGCATCACCGGAAGTGCGTGGGTGAATTTCGGGTCAAAAGGTCAAAGGTCACATCCAGGTCAAAAGGTCAAAGGTCTCCCTTCCGGCAAGGTTCGGCCCTCTCCGGGCCAATAGATAGCCTTTATCCGCCTTCCCGAAGCACCCATGGAATCCACAGGGTCCCCCACAATATCGCCAGCACTATGCCCATGTTAAATGGCCAGTGCGGAACCCTCAGTTTTCCCCAGAACCGTATTGGCACGACAAAATACATGAAACCATGGAACTTATTGTAATAAACTTAACCTATAGGTGTTGGACCAGTCTCCACTCGCCGTCTTCCTGGTCTTTACCCACACCTCAAACCTCTACAATGAATGTCCAGAAAACAAAGCAAGAGCACTGCAGTAAAATAGAGGTAATGGCACGAAAAATACAGGAAACCACGGAACTTATAGTAATAAACTCAATCTATAGGTGTTGGACGAGTCTCCACTCGCCCACTTTACCCGCACCTCGAACCTCTATTGTTTTTCACTCCACCTGTTGCTCTTGTAACTAGTAACTCCTCGTCAAAGTTTTTGTGCTGGAATGCCCGCTCTTAACCTAGATCAAAACATGTACTTGGTCTGTGGGCTGATTTCATTGGCTCTCTATTTTACTGCAGTGCTCTTGCATTGTTTTCTGGACATTGATGGGTTGCATTTGGCTCCATCCTAGGCCACTGATTGGCTACTTTCTCAACGGTGTTCAAGGCCAGTTTGGCTAAATCCCCACATGTCTGTCATAATGGAATGCCCGCTCTTAATCTAGACCAAAACATGTACTTGGTCTGTGGGCTGATTTCATTGGCTCTCTATTTTATGCAGTGCTCCTGCATTGTTTTCTGGACATTGATTGCTTACATTTGGCCACATCCTAGGCCACTGATTGACTACTTTCTCCACGGTGTTCAAGGCCAGTTTGACCGAATCCCCACATGTCTGTTATAGCCTTCATGCATTATGCTCATATAGACAACACACAAGACAGGGTTTTTTTGGTGAGATCTCATTTTGTTTTTTATTCAACAATAAGTAACAACAACAACGTGAGAACAACCACGTGAAAACTGAAGCCCAGAACAGGGGGTTTGTACATTGAAATCGATAGAAATTCGTGAAAGAACTTCCAGAACAGGGGGCTTGTACATTGAAAGAACTTAAGCCCAGAACGGGGCTTGTACATTGAAATGATGGGCGGCCCAGTCATATACGAGTACATCGTGGTCCTTGGCCTTGGGGTACTCGTCAAACATCTGCACGATGGTAGATAAGGTTCTTCCCCGGCATCGATGGTACAGGTAAAACAAGCAATAATGTCCGCACACGCTACTGGTCAGGCTTTGCAACGTTTGACTGTTCCAACACCACGTCTCTGTGCCTTGATTCATGAAGTCTGTTAAATCGGGGTGGCAGGCCGTACGGGTCAAAGTATTCGCCCTGCTGTTCTGTCAAGTACACGCCCACCCAATGTTCACCGGACTGATCCATCGGGTCCGTGTTGAGAACGTAAGCAGCAGGATACACACGGTCTAATGGGAACACATCTCGGGCGAACATTTCTTGAAAGACCATACGTGTCCCTGGGTCATTCTCCAGCACGGTGGTTATCTGGTCTGTATCGATGTTAGGTGGCAAAGTCACACAGGACGTTGCGCGCCTTGTCCACTTGGATGATGTTGTCAAACTCGGCGTAGCAGATCACACTCACGGTGCTCCGGAGGGCTCGTGCAAAGTGGATTTCCAACCGTAAATTGCCTTGCTTGGCGAGGGCCAGCTGATGGTCGTTCTCTAAGGTGGGGGTCAGATCGAAACAGAACAACGTGTATCCGTTCGCGTAGTCCTCCCGACTGATCATATTCCCTTCGTCCTGGTTGATTTGACCGGTGGCTGTAAACAGGCTCTGATAGGCTCGAATGAAATTCGCGCGCCCAAAGTTCGGTGTTGAGGCCGTGGCTGGGACCTGTTGTCCATCCACATGCAGGGCCACAAAATTGATGCCGAAATGTTTAAAATCAAACGGAATTTCTGGGTAGGCTCCGCTGAAACTGGTATTTTCCACACAGGCCAGGATCAATCGCTTGAGTAGTTCTCCCAGGAACAGGTTTTCTTTGTTGGCGCTTATATTTCCAGCACAGAGAATACTTTGGTTTGCACACGTCGGATAGGGTACTGGGCTGGTTTTGTTTCCAAGGCTTTGAGGCGTCCCAATTGAACGGCTGGATTCGGTTTCACTTTTCGGACATACAGGACTGCGTCTTGGATGACAATCTTATAGCCAGCTGCATGCCCCTTTACGTTAGTGGCCATCAAGGCGAAGGTCGGAGGCGCCCGTATCAGTCGGATTTTGATGGGGATCTTGTTCAAGAGGTACCGGTCTTGCATGAAAATGTCTGCGTGCAGTCGACCCCCATGAGATCCACCGAGACGCCGTTCGCGGTGAAAGCCTTCCGTTTGTTATATCCCGCATTGTCGTTCTCTGCGCCCATATGCTCGGCTGTGTCCTGGTAGAATAAAGCGGCTGTCAGCTGAGATTTTTTAGCTTCTCGTCCATACGACAACAGCGTCTCGATGTAGGCTCGATAGGGATACGTGTTGGTCGAGTCACTGATGAGTTTATCGCTGAGAAATATATCCAGCTGTTGAAACACAGAGTGCAGGCAGAGATTCGTCGGGCCCACCGTTGCTTGGTCGACGATTCTGGAGCCATCCCCATTGACGTCCTTGGCTTTCACATACAAGTATGTATGGGCTAAATGCACATAGGCCGTATCCGCATTACTGATGGTGAACTCGATGGACCCTGTTTCGTTGCTGCTGGAGAGCGGGAGATGCTCCACCCATAATCCTTGTTCGGCACTGGTCTGTGTGGGCGGGACGGTCCACAAATCAAATTCACTGTTGGTGGAGGGGCAGGACTCTGCGTGGATTAAGGACATGTTTAAGAAAAGATATCCTGGGTCTTCGATGTGCGTCGTCGCTGGGTCGGTCGTCGACTGGTGCGTGGTCTCGGTGGTGCAGGTCTTTTATTCCCTACGGTGCGTTGTGTTTTGGCGACCAAGACGCCCCCTGCTTCTTTGGCCCGCCGTTTCAAGGCTTCTTTGGGTGCCGTACCCCCCAAGACATCACCGGCGACTTGCAGTCCACTGCGTACCGCTTGTTTGCCGATTGCTTTCACCCCACGCGTCACCAAGGGCAGGAACGTTTTGACGATACTCCGGAGTATATTTCCCAGCCCATGTCCTCGTTACATGCGTACACCACTAAAGACCGGAAGGCCACCTCCGGCCTGTTGGGCATAATAGTCCATATAGCTGCGTGCATCGCACTCGTAAGGCACCTTCATTATACAAAGTGGGGAGCACGTGCTTGTCAAAAATGATGTGTCAGCACTTGATATCGCCCACGATGTGATTGTCGACCACGCCCGGGTAGACGTAGAGTCCGTACATACCCGACTTCATATCCATCAGGATCTGGCCATGGTCCTCGGATGGACCCGTGTAGGTCGAGTGAGTGAGACCCAGCATTTGCTGTATGATAGGACTCAGTACGACACTCACGTTGGCAGTGAGGATGATCTGTGCCTTGTCGTTGTGTGCGTTGTAATCGAAGTTGACGTAATTCTTGAAGGGAAAGGTTTTTATGGGATTTGAAACATTCGTGACCTCCCGTAGAGCCTTACAATGCAACAGTCTTGTCAGCCCCTGCATGAACTCCTTGGGAGTATTGTATTGGCCATCGGGGAGGGTGAGTCGGGTGTCTTTTCCTTCGTAGGTCACCTCGTACCACACTTCATTGGCTCGCACGTTGTTCCACGAGTAAGGGTATTTGATATCCACGAGGCCACATTCCCATCGTCCAGGTAAATGCAACGGTTGCGGTAACTGGGTCACGTACTTGGCCAAGGTGTTGTCAGGAAACACATCCAGCGAACTGGGTAGGGTGAGGTAAAACATCGCGACTGAGCTGTCCTGCTGCTGCTGTTGGTTTTGATAGGTGGATTTTAATATTATGCATTAAGAATACTGATCAGCGATACGGATTTGATATTTTTGGAACATCATGATGTCTTGCCGGCATCATTGAAAACTGTTGACCGCTTCTCTCTTGCAGGAAACAAGCTTATGTTTATGTATACTATATCTTATATGTTTAATTTGGTGCTAACGTTATTATAGGAATTAGGTCTTTGGGTTATGGACGCGGAAATTCATCAATGTACGGCTGCTGAGTACTGACTAGACTAGCCCGGCTCGACGCTTGTATTATGAATTTCCGCTGTCTCTAGTACTTACAATATTCAGTCTTCTCACAATGACCAAAATATCAAAACAGCTTCAATATTACAACAATATCATATCAAAACAAACTTCCCGTCAGGTTCTCTTTCCAACAACTGTATACCGTATCACTCAATGTTACACTAAATCGGTCAAGTCCAGTATCGATAATATCTGTGTAGGCCTACGCTAAGGATGTCAGCGTGTTGCATCTTTCTGGATCAGCTCGGGTCAGCTGCTGTCAACCCAAATTAACACATGGACGACGGCTGGATTATGAATGACGGACTAGACGCTTGTAATTCCAGACCGTGGGCGGTTGTGTCCGGCGTCGTGTTCGTCGCGGTGATTTGCTACGTGCCATGGCTCTGGAGATGTGGGGTGTCTTGATCAAGGGTGGTTTTTTAAAGGCGTGAAAAGAAGGTGCCCTTCGTTGTGGTGTTTTAGGGGGTGACTCCAGTTCCCACTCGGCTTCCCAAGAAGGTAGTGGGCCACTCGGCGATTGCTGGGTCCGCTGCATCCAGGCCCAGCGCTGGGGATTCCCCACCATTTCCTGTGGTACATGCATGTCTTTCAAGCCTTGAGCGAAGACCTCCCATCCTCGAGGATCCGTGTGCGACCTGCGTTGACGCATCAGATCATTCACAAAATCCGTCATGTGGGTAACGGGGACCACCTGATTCTGTACCAGTAGTTCGCCTTTACCATTCCAAGTCCTGTTAGGATTCTGTTTCATACGTTGTAATACCAGACCAGCTTGTTTCTTGAACGATGCAGGTACACTCTCCAGGACTTCATCTTCCACCCACTGTGGGGCTGTGGGTGGTACCCCTGGTAATGGCGGCTGTTGGAGCGGTGCTGAGGTCGGCGGTGTGTCGCGTGGTGATGGTGGTGGTGGTGCTGGGGTACAGAGGGTTTTGTATTGGTCCATGTACCATTGAAACGTCTCATTGTACCGTTGTACTTTCTCACTGTCGCTTAACCCAGGTCTTTGTAAGATCTGTTGCATCTCTTCATCGAGGGTGTTTATGGTCTTCACCGTAAGTGGGACAGGGTAGTGCGATTGGAGGTTTTGAAAGAGCCGTGGTTCGACGAGGACCATTTTTTCGTGTGGATCATTGTCGGCCAAAGAGTCCACCCAATACTGGACCCAACACGGAAGCGGCCAACGGTGCCAAGATGGCCCCGAGAAAGCCGCCTTTCTGTAACACCTTTTTCTTTTGTGTTTGAGAAACTCGCTTCTGGACTAGGGTTCGGAGACCTGTCTTATGCTTGGTCAACTTGGTCTTCTGAGCCGGAGTCAGTGGTACGTTGCCTTTTAACAGGTTGTACCCGATCTCGCACAGACAGCGTACCAGGTCAGGGTCCGCACCGCGTACAATGGTTCAGACCAACTCGGGTGGGGCCGTTTTCAATGCACGGAGCGTCGGAGCGTGCTTCCGTACTCGCGCGGACATCATGTACAACTAATGCTAGAACCCACAACTCTGCCCTTTTTATCCTTTTGCGGGTTACCTCCTCAATATCGAACAAAAAAGTCAACCATGATGTGGTATTAATTCTTTTTATTATCTCCATCATCATACACACACACTCCAGCTTGGGGAGCCACTGTGGGTATGTTACATTATTTTTGCATGTACACGTGGTGGGTCTCTCCGGGATGCCGGTCCGTAGTCGAAGGTGATCGGGGGTGGCTTGATTCAGGTCGAAGAGCATATACCCGTGCTGAGGGGTTGCCGCATCTTTAAAGGCTTCCAACGCAAACGGTGTGCGGCCGGGATACATCTGTCTCGCCAGGTGCAGGAGTTGAGTGCTATCTCTCGGGGTTTTGAAGACCACCAGGTAGTGGGCATTTAAGCTGATGTTCCGATGTTCTTTGTTTTTACTGAACAGATTCTGCACAATGTAGATGATGCTGAGCCGTCGATGATGGCTGCCTTTGGTAAAGAGTTGGGTGACCCGCGCTTCCGTCTCCGCCATGAGATCATCCAGAACCATCAAGGTGTCCGGTTCCAAATCGGCCAGGTTGGATAGGCCTTCCACGAACGTGATGTGGGGCATTGCTGCATACGCTGCCTGCCATTCTCCGTAACACCACACGACTCGGGCAATGGGTCGGGTGATCATGCTGTCGGCGTGTTGAAGGAGCTTCCTGACGAAGTGCGTTTTCCCGGAGGCCGTCGGTCCTGCGATGACGCAAGTGAAGGGATGCTGCCACCGAGGGTCCATGGTTGGAGCTGTATCCGCTGTCGTGGTAATCCGCTCTTGTACATTTGGTACGCGTGAACTGGAGTGGTGGAGGTGGATACAACGTCGGTCGTCGTTGTCTGTTCACTGTGAGTGATGAAATCCGGTGGGTTTTCAGACGTAGTGGGTGTATTTGGTGTAGGTGTTGACTGTTTACTTGGTGTGGAGCTGGATGTAGCTTGTACACGTGGTGTGGTGGTGATGACTGGGCTCGATACGGGGTTGACTGGTGCTATCTGTAGACTGGTTTGACTGGCGGCTGGAGTTCTAAGTTGGTTAAGTAGAGTGCTGACATAGGCTACGTCGTAAAACACATCTCCGTACAACACACTCAACAGAGTTAGCAATATCACCACAAAGCCCACTTGCGCTTTGCGCGTTTTGGGAGACGCTGTGTTTAGAGGCAGCTGTTGTTTTTCCATAGCTGCGCTTTGCGCGTTTTGCGAGACGCTGTGTTCAGAGGCAGCTGCTGTTTTTCCATAGCACCGTGGTCGAACGTGGAATGAAGGATGACGGCAGTGGTGTCTGGCTTTATAGTCGTTTCACCTGGTTGGCCGCGACCCAGGAATTGAAGGAACTGGGCCAGCCTTGCCTTGAAATGAAACAGTTTGCCACGTCGACGTTCCGTTTTCAAAATCTGCTCCACCGTGTAGTAGTCTTGCTTTGTTTTTACGACAGGCTGTAATTCCGTCTCGTAAAACGTCCCTAGCAACGATTCCCCTTGAAGATCTTCCAGTTCATAGACTCGCTGCTGTCGGGGTAGGCGCCGTTTAATCAGGAAGTGCTCATCGCTCCAGTTGGGCAAGTAACTTTTCTCAAATTGACCTTTGACTTTACTGATCCGTACAGGGTCCCCGACCTTGTACACCTCCTTCGGCGTTCGCTGCGATTGCCTGGGGTGCAAGACACGCCGGACTTGGGCTTCATTGCGTTGGGTCACGGTAATGGGGGCTCTCTCTATACTCCGGTGATAAGCTCGATTGTAACCACTCACAAGTTTCGGGAGAACATCGATGTACCGCATTGTATACTTATAGGTGAAATACTTATACATGCGACCTTTCAATGTCCTGTTGAACCTTTCCACCACGGAAGCCTTGGTCTCGTTGTACGTATGGAAGAAAAACACCTTCTGGGCTTTCAGAAACTGTTGGAACGCACGGTTGAGGAATTCCGTGCCTTCGTCGGTTTGCAAATACAAGGGTTTGCGCCCGGTCTTGAAGATGTCCTTGAACGCCGCTATCAGATTCGCCACCGTTTTCGTCCGGATGGGTACCACCCACGCATACTTCGACAGGATGTCGATGCACGTCAAGATATACCGATTCCCATCGTTGTGTTTGGCAAAGGCGCTCATATCGACCAAATCCGCTTGCCACTGGGCATCTAGTCCACCCACGATGACCCGGTTCCGTAGAAAATGGCGGCGGGAAGCTCGATGTAAGGTATAGGTGTCTTGTTTTCTTAACCAATCTCGGACTTGAGCACGTTGTATCCCCTGCTGTTTGGCCGCTCGATAGAAAGTCGCAATGCACAATAGGCCGCCGGACTGTCGGGACTGTAGTATAAGTTTTAATCAACGTCACAAAACATTGTTGCAGAAACTTATAAAACAGGGCTATTCCACCAAGCGCCTCCACTCAAAGTTTCTCAAATTTGGCGATACATATCGCATGCTGATAGCAAAATACGAACGTAGCGTGCAAGATCTGTGGCGCTACGTTTCGTAACATGTGTCTAATTCCGCTTAACCCGGGGCTAGGGGCCGTATGAGCCCATGTACTTCAAGATCCTCATGGTACTCATATGAACAGTCACAATCAAAGCGTGACTGAGGTACATCATTTTTAGATGACGACTCTATAACGAATATTATGGATTAAGAATACTGATCGGCGATACGGATTTGATATTTTGGAACATCATGATGTCTTGCCGGCATCATTGAAAACTGTTGACCGCTTCTCTCTTGCAGGAAACAAGCCTATGTTTATATATACTATGATTGTCTTTTGAATTTGGTGCTAATACTGTTATGTGGAAAATGGAATAGGTCTTTGGATTATGGACGCGGATATTCTCTAATGGACGACGGCTGGATTATGAATGACGGACTAGACGCTTGTAATCCAACGCCTTTTCGCAGCTCTTCATGGTGACAAATGATGATGGACCCTGGCTCTATCGTTTATTTATAACGGGTATATCTTGGGCCGGAGTTTCTTTCTGATTTTCTTCTTTGGCTTCTGCCAGGACATTGTCCATGGTAAATGACCAGTTCAACTCGTCTGATGACCGCTTGATAAACACTTGATCCACATCTGCCACGGCATCTTCCAACGCGGACCATAGATCAGGGTGAAGGGTAAAATGCACTGTACCCCCATCTAGCCGAGTCAATTGAGCAAAGAAGGGTCCACGTCGGATGTACACATCGTGACACAAGTGAATGAGGTCGCCGTCCAGTTCACCAGACAACACCCGTTTGAATTTGGTCCAGCCCTCCCAAGACAAACGAATGTGAGCCGGGCTCGGTTGTGTAGGGTCCGCATCACAGATGTCTCCCACCTCCTCCATGATATCGACCTTATCCGCATAAACGTGCAGGGAGACCTCGGGGTCAAGCTGAAATACGCCCGTATTATATGCTCCGTCATGGTCAGTACGTGAATGGTACCAGATTTGAATGTCTCTCGTGTTTATAGCGAAAAAAAGTTTATGACGTGAGATCAAAGGATCGGGTGGTCATGTCACTGGGCTGACTGAGTCTAGCTGGGTAATCAACGGCATCGTCTTCCGCCTCCGCTTCATTGCTAGGTTTGGTAATTTGTTCATTGGGTTCTGCCGCCGATTCTCTCAGAGCACGAGCCCACTCCAACTGAACAGCTGACCGCTCGTCCGGTGTAAACAGCTGGTCCACGATAGGCACCACTTTCTCGAAGGCTATCCACAGATCGGGGTCTAGGGTGAAGCCTCGCGTAGGGTCTTGGTAACGGCCCAGGCGTGGGAAGAAGGGTCCACGGTGTACGTAGATGGCAATGCCTATGTGAATGAGGTTTCCGTCGAGCTCACCGCTCAACACCCGTTTAAATTTGGTCCAGCCGTCACGGTGTAGCGTAACCGTATTCGATAGTCTCAGCGCGCGACCAGCAAACATCTCCACGATCTTCAACGATGGTAACTTTATCTTCATATACGTGTAACCCCACCTGGGGTGTAAGGGGAAGGATGGCGCGTAGGACTGGTGACATGCTTGACCCGATGATGAACGGTGAATGACACACACTCTGACTGTATCTCGTATTGATGGTCAGGTCCATCGGTGACATGGTTGACCCAATGACGAACAGGGAATGACGCACACTGTGTCTGACCCTCGTATTTATGGTCAGGTCCCACTGTCAATGCCACAGCGCCAGGATCAATAGGGCAAAGACTATTGTGAGGCCAACCAGCCGTCGCTGGTTCCGGCTTGAGCGCTCGTGGTCCATAGCCCGAGCATCAAGGATGGCTGTCATAGTCGGGTAGTGGTGAGTGATGGCACACCTCTCCATCGAGTGCACTATGTCGAGGACCGCTTCTGTGAACTCTTTCAGGATCTGGCGTCGCCCCTCGTTGTCGTCGCCATCTGCAAACATGGACCGAACCACTGCTCTATAACCCGTGAGTGAATTAACCACTGCGAGTCGCATAGGGATGGATGTCCGTCATGGCTCTGTAATCGTAGGAATGGGGATGTGGGATCCAGAGGGACGTGTTTTACAGACCATGTCACTTTTATACACCTACATAGAAGTACCCGGATGGACGCACGCACGTCAAATACCCGGATGTAGGCGCGGAGGTCAACGAAATGCTAGTACCCGGATGGACGCGCGGACGTGAAGTACCCGGATGTAGGCGCGGACGTGAAGTACCCGGATGGATGCTCGGATGTACCCGGATGTAATAGTACCCGGATGTAAAAGTACCCGGATGCACGCACGGACGTGAAGTACCCGGATGCACGCGCGGGCCGCGTCGAAAGCCTACCGTGGGGATTCCTAGTCCCCGAGGCATGTAAAAACCCGGTGCTTATCGATTGGCTGATTGTTCGACCGCTGATTGTTTCTTTTTCTAGACCGCTGATTGGTCCAAATGGAACTACCTATCCTTCCCAGGTTAATCTAGAATCCAACCAAGCTCGTAATTTTTCCTTTGGGGCGCCAGGTGTTCGGCACGTGAGCTCACTCACGCAGACACGTTGGCACCAGACCAGGTGTTGTTGAGCGAAATCCTAGTACCCGTCCTCTGCATGGCACGAGGTGCGGGTAAAGACCAGGAAGACGGCGAGTGGAGACTCGTCCAACACCTATAGATTATGTTTATTACTATAAGTTCCATGGTTTCATGTATTTTTTCATGCCAATACGGTTCTGGGGAAAACTGAGGGTTCCCCACTGGCCATTTAACATGGGCATAATGCTGGCGATATTGTGGGGGACCCTGTGCATTCCATGGGTGCTTCGGGAAGGCGAATAAAGGCTATCTATTGGCCCAGAGAGGGCCGAACCTTGCCGGAAGGGAGACCTTTGACCTTTTGACCTGGATGTGACCTTTGACCTTTTGACCCGAAATTCACCCGCGCGCTTCCGGTGATGCCGCGCAGGTGTGCGGCCGGATTACCCGCGCGCGCTGAGGCCGGGGCGGGCCGGGCCCGGGCTGGGCCGGGGAAAACTTGGATGTTGAAAATCCGGACCATACGTCTAAGGGAAAATTGGAACTCTTCGGTGTTCGGAGGTAGTTTTAGTGAAACCGGAAGTGACGTTACACACTTGCGCAGAACCCACACCACCAAACCACAACCATGGACCCATAGTGGTTTAGTATCCCAAACACACCCCCCACGCACCCCCAAAATTCCGGCTTTCTATACTACGACCAGACTGCGCATGCGCGGACTATTAAACACGGATGATACATTAGTCCAGTCGGATGCTGCTTCACGGGAGCTTCAACATAAGACCTCATACGACTTCATCGGACCAATGGTGACCCATGTCGGCGCCAAAATGTCTATTTCCATATACTTGGTATACTGCGCATGCTCCTTCACGAATGCTTCACATTGATACCTCACTCGACCCCATCAGACCATTAGGGGCCCGGTCGGCCCCAAAACGTTCCTTCCAATGCACTTTTCCCACAATTCCCTGTCTACGCATGCGCAGAATGTTGAACACGGACGACACTCTAGTTCAGAGGGATCCTCCCTCACAACTGCTTTACATTGATACCTCACTCGACTCCATCGGACCAATAATGGCCCACCTAGACCCCAAAACGTCTATTTCCATACACTTTGTCCACTGCGCATGCGCAGAATGACGTCTGTTCCACGTCACACCCATCCCCTCGGATGCTCCCTCCCGCATGCTTCACAGTGATACCTCACACGACTCCATAGGACCAATAGTGGCCCACCTAGCCCCCAAAACGTCTATTTCCATACACTTTGCCTACTGCGCATGCGCAAAATGACGTCAGTTCCTCGTCACATCCATCCCCTCGGATGCTCCTTCACGAATGCTTCACAGTGATACCTCATACGACTCCATTGGACCAATAGTGGCCCACTTAGACCCCAAAACGTCTATTTCCATACCCTTTGTCTACTGCGCATGCGCAGAATGACGTCAGTTTCACGTCATACCCACCCCGTCGGATGCTCCTACACGACTGCTTCACATTGATTCCTCAAACGACTCCATAGGACCAATAGTGGTCCAGTTAGACCCCAAAACGTGTATTTCCATACACTTTGTCTACTGCGCATGCGCAGAATGACGTTAGTTCCACGTCACACCCATTCCAGTGGATGCGCCTTCACGAATGCTTCACATTGATACCTCATACGACCCGATCGGACCATGCAGCGTATTTGCAGTTTGGGGACTACATTTTCTCCGCGGAGGCAGACCACATCACCGCCAGACATGACCGTATCACCGCGGAGGAATCCCCTAACATGTCCAGACATGATCCAGTCCGTCATTGTTTCTTGCTCTGTCGTGACGTCACTTCGCTAGGGCCCCACCCGTCGAGAGCCTCATTTTGTGACAAAGTTCCACCTTAAATTTTACCCGGGGGAACAAAAAAGTAGGTCAATAAGGGTTTAATACTCTTTCCCTACCACTAACGTGTCCAGTGAGTTCTCCGTCTGTGGTCGTATACGACTGGTATTCAGTCGCAGTGGTCACTGCAATACTTGGTGTGGAGCTCGATGTCCGCCAAGTCTGTACCATTGTACTTGAGAGGTTGCTGGTACCGGATGAGGTATGACAGCTCGAAGGGGTGTGTAGACTCGTCTGAGTGGCACTCACGGTCGACTGATGTGTCCTAGGTTGGCCGAGGAAAGAGCTGAGGTAAATCACGTCATAAAACACATCACATACAAGTTGCCAATTAGCAATGCCGCCTCAAGGCCCACTTGTGCTTTTTGGGATACGTTATGTTCAAAGGCTGTTGCAATTTGTCCATAGCACTGTGTTCATGGTCGAGTGTGGACTGATCGCTGGCGGCTGTTGTTCCTGGTTATATAGTCCTTCAACCCGGTTGGCCAGGACACGGGAATTGAGCGAAACCTGTCAGACTTGCCATTTCATGAGGCGCAACGTCTTGCCTTGCCGTCGTTCGGTTTCTAGAATGCGATCTTCAAATGGAGGTTTCCAATTCATACTCTCGCGGTTGACGGGGTACGCGGCGTTTGGTCACAAAGTGCTCATCGCTCCAGTTGGGAACTTGCTCTTGAATTTAATGATCCATACACGGGATCCGATCTTGGAACATTTCCTTCGGGAGCAGACTTGGGTACAGCAGCAGACGTTGCGCTTGATGATGTCGATGGGTGCTTTCTGAATACTCTTGAGATAGGCTCCCATTGTATCCCTCGACAAGCTGGAGGAGGATATCGATGTACCGCCTTGTATTCGTATACGTGAAATATTTGTATAGCGGCCTGAACCTTTCCACAATGGAAGCCCTGGTCTCGTTGTACGTGTGAAAGATGAACATCCAGTCTCGAAGATACTATTGAATTCAGCCACAAGATTCTCCCCCTGTTTTCGTCCGGATACCGACTGGATATCAGCGCACGTCAAGAAATACCGATTACCATCGCTATGTTTGGCAAGGGAACTCATGTCGACCAAATCCGCTTGCAATTAGACATCAATACCCCGACGATGACCCGGTTCCGTAAACAATGGAAGCTCGATGCAAGGTATAGGTGTTTTGTTGTTGTTGTTATTTTTGCGTCAATATCTGACTTCGGCACGTTTTATCTCCTGGAGTTTAGGGCTAATGCACTGTAGGCGCCGGAGTGTTGGGACTGTAAAATACAACGTATCCACACCTCTCAACTCTTCATGGTGTTCCTTTCTGGATCGTGTTAATGGGTTCTGCCAGCGTCTTGTCCATGGCACGAATCCAGTCTAACTCTTTTGATGACCGCTCGCCCTCTGTAAGCACCTCATCCACATCCACCATCTTCTTACTCGAACCACAGAATAGGGTGGAGAGCAAAATGCACTGTAGCACCATTTAGCCGAGCCAATTGATCAAAGATGGGACCACATACCGTGACACAAGTGGATAAGGTTGCCTTCCAGTTCACCACACAAAGTCTGCTTAAATTCCGACTATCCTTCCCGAGACTGACGTTTGTGTATGTTCTGCGTCACTTTCTCTTGAGTCTCCCTCTTCCTTGATATCGACCTTATCCTCATAGACGCGCAGGAAGGTCACGTAAAAGGTCACGTTGGTCGTCATCTCCACCTGCCACTTGGTGTTGGGGCGTGTTGACGGGCCCATTCCAATGCACCACGGCTTCCATTTGAGCCAGTTCCGTCTTTAGTTACGCACGGTTCGTAATAATGAAGCGCCGGTCGTACACGAGGATATTGTTATTCGGATAAACTTAGCGAGATAAACCTCGGATAAACCTATTGGAGCTGATCCGTCTACTTATGCCGTAATAAATAGCCGAAGGTGAAATTTAAATTGAAGGCCGCGGCTTGATCCTCAAAAATGGTATGGACATAATGGGATAGACTGGTGTTTTCGCTGAGTCGGGAATTGTACAGGTGGAGCACAGGACGATGGCTGTGAAAACAACGACGAATGATGGGTCGATGGCATTGTTTTATATTACTCACACCATCCTGTGTCGGTAAGGGACGGTTCATTTTTTACCAGGGGGGGGGGGGGGCCCGGGGAATTCCGGTCAGTAAGCCACAAAAATGTTTGGTCCCCCCCGGACTGAATGTGTAAATATTATGGTCCCCCCCAAGAGCGGACAAGGACAATTTTGGTCCCCCCCCCCCACAATTACTCGAAAATCAGAACGTGCAGGTCCTATCTTTTCATGATGTTGACACTTGAGCAACTAAGAAAATCTAGTGTGATGATGATGATAATGCAAGTATATACATGGCTATATGATCAGTGGCGTCGGAACGTAATTGAAAGTGGGGGGGGGGCACTATCACAGCACAACTGGCAAGGGTCCAGGTGCCGCCTAGGCCCCGGAAGCTCCGTGATGCCAGATTGCCGGAGACGCGTTCTGAGACTTTTCCCGGAAATAAAACTGATGATACTGCATGCAAATTTATGGCTCTATTTTCATGATTTTTTTTCGCAATTATAAGCACGCATCGATATTAAGCTCCGAAGTCCAAGATCTCCGGAGATGCGTTCTACGCGTTTTCTCGGAAATAAATTCGAACATAATGTATGCAGATTTACGGTTCTATTCTCACATTTGTTTCGCATTTATGAGCACGCATTGATATTGAAAAAATCATACTTCATGCCTGATTCCATTTGACTTTCTAATTATATTTAACACATAAACAAACATTAAAAAACCGATGACGTTTACGTCATGGAACATTAGAACCAGTATGATACCAATTCAGTTACACACAGCTAAAATAAGCGGTCTTCAGAGTCTGACAGGCGAGGGTCCAGTGGCCGCCTAGGTTTCAGGTTGTCGGAGATGCGTTTTACGCATTTTCCCGGAACTAAATTTCTATTTTCTATTTTCACATTTGTTTCGCATAAACACGCATCGATATTGAAGAATTTACCTGACTCCATTTGACTTCCTGGATTAAAACACAAACAAAACACAGGCCTGCAAGTGGCTCACAGTGAAAATATAGGAGGAAATTTGCCAATATAAGAAATATAGGAATTTTCTTAATAAAATATAAGAAAATATAGGAAATAAGGAAGTGTAAGACAAGTCACTACTACATTGTTTGTTTCAAATTTGGTAGTTTTTTTTTTAGTTTAATAAAATCATTTCCATGGAATGCGTTCATAGTTGTGGTGGTTGAGGAGACCCGTTCTGCTGCTTGGTTCAAGAAAATGACATTTAAATGATTTTATATTTGCCGAGCGAAGCGAGGCAAAAATATTTTCTGAAAGGTATTTTGCCATGCGAAATTGACTTATTTCAGAGCATTGGTGAAGGTTTTCATGAGAAAAAGTCAAAATATAGGAAATGTAGGAGATTTTGAGTAAAATATAGGAAAATATAGGAATGATTAAAAAAATATAGGAAACTATAGGAGGCACTTGAAGGCCTATAACACACCACTGCAAGTCCTGGCACTCTATCTGTAATTTGTATGTGGGAATATGATCAGTTAGGAGGGGGGTGGGGGGGGGAGGGCAAAGATATTCGAGCCCCCCTTAAATCAAAAGTGGGGGGCCCGGGTCCCTGGTAAATGTTGAACATAGTTCAAAACATGACTTGTCTTCAAAATGTACTTGTCGCTGAATTCCTGAATGGATTCTGGATCCTGGAATGACATAGATTTATCATCAAATGCTTTTCTCAACTGTGCCCTTAGCCGATTCATAAACATGATAAAACGTATGGTGATTATTACAGTATAATGTGGGTTAAAGAAACATTCAAGTATGTATGATTTATATAATAGACTAGTTTAAACCACAATTAATAGTTTAAACAATTGTTTTTCACACTTGAATGCACAGTGGACATACATGTACACATACACCTGGGTGTGTGTATTCACACAGACGTAGGCCTAACTTTAGTTGGTGATGTAATTGTTGATGTCACATAAGTAAACATTTGACTGCATGTACACTCACAGTCTCCATCCTCACCCGTTATCTGCTAGTTTATTAGCATGACACCATGGCTAAAGCACTGAGCTTACCAGTCCTGATGGGCAAGTTGTGTAAAATTAACAGATGGCTGCTTGATGGATATAAAGAACAGGCAAATTGATAAATAAAGCTGCCCAGATGTTTATTGAAGTTTATAGCTGAATCAATTCTTCATTGGGATTATTTATACATATTACAGAAAATGTTTGCTTTGTAAAATAATGAATGTAGAAATTTTGGTCCCCCCTAAAAACCAAATTCGAAAATTTTGGTCCCCCCTCCAGCTCACTGGAAAAATTTTTAGTCCCCCGCTTGATCCCTCCGGCCCACCCCCCTCCCCCCCCCCACCCCTGGTAAAAAAATGAACCGTCCCTAACGCCTCCGTTGGCGGCTAGTCAGGATCCGGGGTGAAGTCCCCCTCCTTCACAGGCTCTGCCGGATTCCTGGCGAGATGCACTTTTACTACTACTTGCATGGAGCCGATAACTTCGAACTGAAGAGTGTATTGCTCAGGGAGCGGCAAGTAATGTGTAATCTAATACATCTATTGCCGCCATGTTGGATACCCAGCCACATAGTTCGTGTTGGATCAATATCCTTAGTATAGAAATATAGGTTTCAGTCCTACTCATGTGGGTTTCTGCTTGATATGGGTACTGTCACTAAATATGGGTAAGGTGGATGAAACTCCGGTATGGACCTCCCTTATATATACTATACTATAATATACTATACTATTTGTTGCGTAATATTTTTATGAGGTTAATCGTGTTTACGAAAACTATATTGATTTCCCTTTACTTAATCTAGAGACCAACCTACATGTCATGACATCTAATGTCATGAGAAATGTGCTTGAAAACAGAACAAATAAGATCAATTCATGAAAAGTAGACCATGGAGATGCACTCCCCCTTGTGACCGTATTACCTGTAGATATATAGATATCACGCAAATATATCGGTAACCATCTTTCTACAAAAACTGTACTGACTTTTTAAGTGTACATAATCAATTTCAAGCTAGAATTTAGAAAATGTTTTCTGAATCCCAGTTTTATGCGTGAAAAATATTTTCATCATTTCTAGCCTCGCAATCTTTAGAAAATGTTAATCGAGACCACGTGCTTAAAGGTTAGGGTCAGTGACATGGTCTGATACCTTATCACGATCACCTAGAACAAGGACAACCAAACAGTCACTGTAGAATGTACGATAGCTCTCACATCTATACCTCTACATACTATATACTACCGGCACATCATTATACAGGTAAGAGATACAGGTATGTTTTGAATGTATAGGCCTAAATTCTCAAATCATATTTTGCATGGGTTCATAACCGGACCTCAGAAATAAGTATCTACCACACTAGTTTAGTTTGATGGTCAATCATTGTGCAGTGCAGTCAAAATGAAAAAAAAAACAAAAGTTACAGAACTGTTAACATGTCACTGGATATTTTTAAAAGTTCGTTCATGAGCAACTCATAGCGATCACTGAGATCTGGTGGGTCTTTCTTGATATGAAAAATTCAACACACATACGTGTATACGCCTAATACATGTAAAAGGCGGTCAATGTATACGAAAGCGTTCTCATTAGCTGCGTGTTGGCTGTAGTGATGTGAGTTAGCGAAATAATTGTGACACTTCGGACAAAACTCATATCAAGTATACGGCTAAGAATACTCTATTCTAGGACAAAAAGCCTCAAATCTTTCACACAAACTTTGTATGAAGTTGTACTTCCAGAAAATATTCGGCTAAAAAAAAAATTGGTCATGCCATCATTGTATTGAAATAGCCATATAATTCCTGATTCCGCCCAATCAGCATGAATATTCGTACTGAGACTAGAAAGCGGAACATGTATTCACTATTTCTTTGGGTCAAGCTCTACCTAATTTCATTTTTTCCCCCTGCTCAATCCTCGTGGATGCCATTTTAATTTACTCATCTTGTTGCGCTCGGAGAATTGCGCAAATAGGCCTGAACTGAACCCAATATGATCTTCTGTTGGTCGTTCTAGGTCACAAACCACAAAAATAAATGCCTTGCTGAATATGTAGTAAATTGGCTGAGCACATCTTGAGAAAAATATATATTCCCTAACATGTTCCACCAAAAATGACCCACCACACCAGGTTTCCTGGTCTTCGTTCAAATTTAGGAGACAGGCAATCAAACTGGCGCATATATTTTTCGGCCCAGTCAGGTATAATGCCCAATCTATGTTCTTCAGAAGTCAAGTCCCAATTAGAATCTTGGACGGTTTGCGACCTATAGATAAGCAAACATATTAAGACACCATCATCCACATGTGCAAATATGAAGGCCTTGCTTCAAATGATTGGTGCAAAAGTTACCGATGGTCACACAGAATTAGCATTTTCCTTCATATTTAGGCCCTTCGGCATCTAACAACTTATAGTATTTCTTGCTCAAAGAATACTTAATAATTTCTGTTCTGCAATTTTGATTTATATATATATATATAATCACTGACGTTCGCTGTGATGCACTAAAGTTGTATAGAAAGGGCAAATCTCTTAGTATATTTTGGTGGGTGGGGGAAAATGTGGCGTAAAATGAGGCTGCATCATGACGTGACAGCCCTTGAACCCTGGACCTTGGGTTGCTATGACAACGTGGAAAATAGAGGAAACGTCATGTCATGAGTGGGGTGGATGTAAATATTAGGATTTTTCCCGGAAATATAAAAGATCGAATCACGGAAACGTCACGTCATGGATGGGGTGGATGTAAAAATTAGGATTTTAGCCGGAAATATAAAAAGTCGAATCACGGACTTTACGTTAAAAACTGTGGAAAATCCCTTCAATTGGGACTACGTGGGCTAATGGAGGCCCGTATGAATTGTGGCGGGTATCATATTGAAGTTGTTGTCGATGTCGATCAAGTCATGCGTGGGTGCATGTAAAACTATTGAAATTGAAATTTATTCACCAAAGTAGTGGATACCAATGGCTGAAGTGCTTAATTTTTAAAATATTTGTGAGTAATACGCCATGGGGAATAATCCAGAGAAGTGTGTATGGCACACGAGTAGTGTAACGCCGAAGAATGACAAATTCGGGATGTTTATACGACTTGTATATTTCGGACTATATTAGGCCATCGTCAGCAAGTAACAAGAGCTAGGTAGAGTGCTGGGTAGAGCTAGCTAAGTGTGTAACTCACTCAACGCACTCAACGCTCGTCTTCACGCAGTGACGCCTTAACGCTGATGTGAATGAGGGCACGTACACGCACACCCCCACACATACACCCACACACACATGGACCCTAATGTCTTAGCGCTTTGACACAGTCAATTAAGAGAACAACAACAAGAATTACAGGTCAATCAGTTTATTTTCCCCTCCATCACAACACATCCAAGCTGGGGAAGCCGCTATAGGTGTGTTTACAATTCAAGTAGGCTCTTGTCCAATAAGAAACCACCATCTTATGTTGTATCTGTCATATTCGTTCTTGCCCGTTAGGTTTATTCTCGGCTGCTGTTATGCAATCAGATCCCGCCATTTGGTTTTGCATCTGTCATGATCGCTGTTGTTCATTATCCCTAATCGTCGTCGGGCAGGCCATGATCAGCATGTAGACATATAGAGTATATGCGGCATGTTACTGTATCCATCAGTGCATGTCGTCTGTGAATACGTTCAGCTGATAAGGTGGTATACCAGTTTGGTCACGAAAAACGTACCATTGCTGACGCTCTGTACCATGCACTTGGCGTCGAGGCATTGTTGGTGGGCCCATTCCAAGGAATCCAGTTGGTCGACTTGGACCGATTTCGGTTCCAGTGACGCACGATTGGTGATGTTGAAGGGTTGATCGGAGACCCGGATGTCACTGGAAGAGAAATAGCACAGTTGACCCGTCATCTTATGGCGTAAAATGTAGCCAAACCTCAGATTCAGTTTGAAGGCTGCAGTTGGGTCTGAGGAAATGGCTTCCACGTAGCTGCGTATAGTGTCCGCCAACCAGAAATTGTAGATATCTTGAATAGGGTGATGACGGTCGTCGGTAGATGGCACTCACTGGATGGGTGTCAGAAAAGAGAGATCGCTGGGGCCATTTATGGGGCCGTCCACGAAGTGTACTTGGCCCCCCACTTCGAACAACGTCGGTCAACGTCCCGAGGCCCGCCCCCTGTACAGACCTTTTGGTCTTTGATATATGTTGGCATTTGTGGGAAGTTGATGCTGGGTCGACATCGGGCCTTACAGCCTAGTCTTTTGTGTTAATTGCCGTCATTTACATCTGACGACGATACAGCTCACCTATCGCCAATGTACGAGTTGTCACAGCGAAACAGCTCACCAATTACCAGTATACGAGTTGTCAGAGCATTTCCATCATAGCTCTAAAGATTTGTATCTAATACCGCTTATGCCGGTGCTAGGGGCCGTGTGGTCATATCATCCAAGTTGCCACATGAACAGGTACAATAAAAGCGTACCTGAGATACAACACATATCACGAGTCGTTAGAGTTTTGGTATGTGCTTTAGAATAGGTTTACCAGAAGACTATTCTGTGAAGTCATGTGACGCAGTCAGTATGTCGGCACCTCTTCCCACTTCCCTTATATGTGTTGTAATTGTCATTGGAATCTGACTGTTGAACTAGGGCGACATTATCATCGGCCTTCGTGCGAGGGATGGAAGTTCCCGCTGTCTCGATACTAGTGCCTACGGTCTCGTCTACCTTCAAACGTGGCTGAGGTACAGGGTGTTGTGTAGATTGGTGTCGCATCAACTGACTTAGGCGTTTGAAGCGGTGTCCACATTCCCTACATTCTTCCTTGACCCCTGGCCCTGTAAATGATCCCGACGCTGAAACGACTGCCTACATATCGTGCAACTACATTAGGCGTTTCTGTCGTGCTTGGTAGACTCATGGCGGCGCAAGTCGTGCAGACGAGTGAGTGATTTCATGCACGTAGTACAAGTGAACATCTTGGTGGTTGATAGGGTGTCTGCTGAAACGGTCAGACCGCTCCACTTTCATAGCATGATAGCTGGCTCTTGTCTTGTCCAATCAGAATCCACCCTTTGAGAAACCTCAGAGCTCGGAGCTGTGGGATGGACCGGTTAAGAGCTCAGACCTCTTGGAGCTCGTCACCGTATGCAAGTGCGCTCACCTATGTACGGAAGTGACCTCATCGCCCGAAGTGACGTCATCGCACGCATGCGCAGGCGCCTGTGGTGCACCCTGTACCCAATAGCACGTAGGCCATAGGGTACACCAGGGTTTGGGTGAACCACAGGCGAGTGCGCATGCGTGCGATGACGTCACTTCCGGAGATGACGTCACTTACGTACATAGGTGAGCGCACATGCATGCAGTGACGTCACTTCCAAGAGCTCCGAGCTCCAAGAGCTCCGAGCATCAACACCTCGGTGCTCCGAACTCTTAACCGGTTCATGCCACATCTCCGAGCTCTCGAGTTTCTCAAAGAGCGGCTTCTGGTTGGTCAAGTGCAGTCAGAGATTGGCATGGACGGGTTCTGTTTGGACATGGCAAGACCCAGCTAGCATACTACGAATGGGGAGCGGCCTGGTCGTTTCAACAGACACCCTGCCAACCACCAAGATGTTGGTGTACTACGTGCATGAAATCAGTCACTCGTCTGCATGACTTGCGCCGCCATGAGTCTACCAAGGACGACGGGACAGCCTAGTATAGTTGTACCATATGTACACAGTCGTTTCAGCGCCTGGGATCAATCACAGCCACATGAACGTTCACTCCATAAGTCAGGGCTCAAGGAAGAACGTAAATCAGTTGATGAGACACCAATTTACACAACACCCTGTACCTCGGAGAGAGGAGACCGTATGGAGACAGCGGGAACTCCCATCCCTCGCACGAGAGCCGATGATAATGTCGCCCTAATTCAGCAGTCAGATTCCAAAGACAAGATCTTGGGCCTGATTTTGTACGACATGGAGGACCAAGTACACTTCGTGGACGACACCATAAATGCCCCCAACGATCTTTTATTTGAAGCCCATCCAGTGAGTGGCATCTACCCGTGCCATTGGTCTATGACTCGACGATGTTTCTACCGTCATCACCCTATTCAAGATATCTACAATTTCTGGATGAAGGACACTACGCAGCTACGTCGAAGCCGTTTTCGACGACCAAACTACAGCCTTCAAGTTGAATCTGGGTTTTAGCTACATTTTACGCTATAAGGTGACCGGTCAACTGCGCTATTCCTCTTCCAGTGCCAACATGCGGGTATTCGATCAACCCTTCAACATCACCAATCGTGCGTCACTGGAACCGACATCGGTCCAATTCGACCAACTGCATTCCTTGGAATGGGCCCACCAACAACGCCTCGACGCCAAGTGGATAGTACAGAGGGTCACCAATGTTTTTGGCGACCAAACTGGTCTACCACCTCATCAGCTGAACGTATTCACAGACATGCCGCATTTACTCTATATGTCTACATGCTAATCATGGCCTGTCCGACGACGAATGGGGATAACGAACAAGAGTGAACATGACATATGCAAAACCAAATGGCGGGTTCTGATCGGATAAGAGCAACCGAGAATACTCCTAACAGGCGAGAACGAATATGACAGATACAACATAAAATGGCTTCTGAATGGACAGGAGCCCACTTGAAGTGTAAACTCACCTATATCGACTTCCCCAGCTTGGGTGTGTTGTGATGGAGGGAACAATGACATGATTGACCTGTAATCCTTGTTGTTGTTGTTGTTGTTGTTCTCTTCACTGACTGTGTAAAGGGGTTAAGACATTAGGGTATAGGTATGTGTGGGTGTGTGTGTATGTGTATCCTTGAACAAGGGTGTCACTGCGTGAAGACGGGCGTTGGATGCGTTGAGGGAGATGTCGATGGCCCCATACACACTTCCCCGGATTATTCCCATGGTTAGGTGTAAATTCCGTGTTCCGCTTTTTATATTTCCGGGGCAAGTCCTAATTTTACATACACCGGCTAACCCACCCTGCACCTCGAGCTAGGCCAGGATCCGCTGGTGGACCGATAGTACTGTACCTGGAGTCATTTAGTAGGAATTTTCCATATTTTAGGAATAAAGTCCGTGCTTCCGGATTTTATAATTCCAAAGCAAATTCTAGTTTTACAAGCACCCACACATGACTTGACCGACCTCAACGATCACTTCAATCTGATACCCACCCTGATTCCTACGGACCTCCATTAGCCCACCTAGCTCCATTTGAAGGGATTTCCCCCAGTTTTTAACTTAAAGCCCGTGTTTCTTTTTTTTATATTTCCGGGAAAAAATCCTAATTTTTACATCCACCCAACCCATGACGTGAGGTTTCCTCTATTTTCCACGTTGCCATAGCAACCGAAGGTTCTAGGTCCAAGGGCTGTGAAATCATGGCACAGACTCGTATAAATACGCCGCGTTTTCTCCATTCACCATAATATACTAAGAGATTTACTCTTTCTATACTCCTCACAGAACTATGCACAGAACTACATGTATAGCCTAATTCAGTCCTCACAATTATTATATAAATTATAAAAATTGAAGATATTTGACTATATGATGTAAAGAAGAGATATAGATTCATATGTTCCGATATATATATAGATACAGATATTCAGATTCGTAAATAGTTTTTTTTTTATCTTCTTTTTTTTCATACAAATAATCCACACATGCATGTTGTCACGAAAAAGAAGCCTATCGAAAAGCAGTGAGATCAACCCAGTTTTTTGGGGTCACCAGGTCAGATTGTGTCAATTTGTTACCATTTAATTATCTGGAGAATGACAGCCTGGAGCATCAAAATTTCATAACACATGTGGTCATAGAACACAAGACTTATCGCAAAGTGAGATTGATCTATTTTTGGGGTCCACTGGGTCCAAGTTTTTCACCTATTGGAATTTAACTACCATAAGTCAAGAATGATTATGTTAAGGCTTGCTGACCTAACACTGAACACATACTTGAACTTGAATCAGCATTGAAGTATTGTCATCGTATGTGAACATCCGTAATATGTTCATCTCTGTCTGATTATCATCGCCTCTCAAGGATATACAGGAGTACCAAACTTAAATCACATAGGCATGTGGTCATGGTACAGAAATCTTTTGAAAATTAATCACATTGACCTATATTTTCTGATTCAAACTGTCAGTTTTGTCAACAATTGCTTGTTGCCATCAACTGCTTGTTATTCGACCAGGGCTATATTTTAATACTATCAAGGTCAAGTTCCCGTTCCTTCGATTCAGTACATTCCTGGATAGAGTGATCGATGCTTTACCAGACTCGAACTGCCTGTGTCATATTCTACATTATCGTTTTAAAGACTACCACATGGTTCCAGCATATTTGACAAGCCCTGTCTTCAAAATAATTTGCATTTCATTTCAGATAATTCTAATAGCTTTGACTGAGAGCCCAAACAGGTTAAATACTGTTCAACCTAATCCCACATCACTTGAAATCCTTTGCAGAAGCTTGACAGCATCAGTATTATAACTTGTTAAAAAAATCTTTAAGAGGACAGAAATCTGATGTACTTATTGACTATATGCTCTATGTCTATACAGCAATGAATACAGTCGAACCTTTAAGCAAGATTCATACTTTGCTGAACTTGAACTTGTGAACATGGCACTCAAAGGTTGTTGTATGTCATCGGTAATCAATACAAATTGTAGCCTAACCGAGCATGCTAATTTATCCATATACTTTATTAATTCTCCAGTCAGCCAAATCTTGTCACAGAGAAACACATAAATTTAAGTAGCTGTAACCCTCACCATTTTGCAGCTTTCAACTTTTGATTCATGGAGTTTGATTTATCCAACTGTATGTCTTATATAACTACCACCTAAAGCAGATTATTATGGCCTCTTTCCCCATAGTCAGGGATGTTAGGGATTTTTTGGTTCACATCCTTCCAAAAGCACCGAATTTGGCATATATGTCGCCCATAGCATACTATTTCGATTTTTGGTGGGCGCCCCTGGGGCCTAGTCGTAGTAAAAAAACAAAAGGGCGAGAAGCATGAATAATACCACTTTTTAGTGGTTTTCGTGGTTGGTGAATCTGATTCTTATCTTATATCAACGATTTGAGATGAAGGTCACCCTTCGAGGTAACCCTAAAGGTCAAATTCGTCATTTTTAGTGGTTTTTGGTCAGGATATACAAACTACCTCATTTTATCGGTTTTCGGGATTGAGTAACCCGAATTTGGTCTTATTTTGACGATTCGTGGCAATATTTCATGTGAGGGTCACGATGGGGGCCATCCGAACCAGAGATCAATCAGAGGTCAATTATAGGTAAAACACCAAAAGGGCTAGAATCACAAATAATAACATAGGGGTTTGTGGCATTCGGAGAATCCGATTTTGATCTTATTTAAGGATTTCAGGTCATGGCCACACCATTTTGGGGGCAAAGGTCACAGATCAAAAGTTACTGCTGAGAACAATCGAACAAAGATTATTCAGGAACAAATTTTATTAAAATACTCCAGAGATGACATCTGCTGTCAAAATGCTAACTATGCCGCTACGACGCTATGCGCATTTAAATGTTCAAAATGCAATACAAAGACCGCTTTAGCAACAATATATCAATGATTATAGATGATTACTATTACTACCTATACCTTCTGGCTTGCGCTCTATGATGTAAGCAATAAGTACTACTGGTCATCACCGCCCTTCTTATTAACGCACCCGTCTTCGCATTTGCAGAGGATCGCGCGTGAGACACCGCCCCGTGCGTGCCTTGAGGCAGCCGCAGTGCATGATAATGTCGCATGCAGTAAATTCGTCATAGTCCCAGCAGACAAGCTCCGAATAATATAATATTCATATGTAAATATTACTATTACCAGGTGCTGGTTAAAGAATTGAGTGTAGACATATCTTCATCAAATACGTCTACTTACTCCCAAACTGCATTTACTCTGGAAGATTTATTTAACAACCACAAAAAGTTTCTCAGGGAAAGAGGTAGTTGTCTTCCAACCAATCATAACGACATACCAAAAATATACTGGACTCCCAAAATGCATAAATCACCATACAAAGCTAGATTCATAGCTGGTTCTAGAAGCTGCACCACCAAGCTTCTTTCAACCCTATTGACGAGGGCCCTTCAGGAGGTAAAAGCATTTTGGGAAAGGTATTGCGCCACTATTTTCAAGAACTCTGGCGTTGAATGTATGTGGATATTGAAAACTCAAAATGTCTTACGGAAGAACTTGATGCTAAAGGTCACATACCGTACAGACATGTATCCACATGGGATTTCTCGACTCTCTATACTACAATCCTCATCAGGACCTTATTGACCGTCTAAGTTCATTAATAGTATCTGTGTTCAAGAAAACTGATCGTAGATATATTAATGTCGGAAGCCATAAAGCATTCTTAGCTCGACTACATACAAGAGATATCATTCATGGGATGTTTCTTTGTTTATAGAGTTGCTTGAATTTCTCATTAAAAATATCTATGAAATTTGGCAACACAATATATCAGCAGCATATAGGTATTCCAATGGGTACTAATTGTGCACCCCTGTTGGCTGACCTGTATCTGTTCTCTTATGAATATGACTATATGCAGGCGCTTTCAAAAACCGATCCATTGAAAGCCCGTTCCTTCTCATTCACCAAACGCTATATAGACGATCTTCTCGCTGTGGATAATCGCTATATAAATGACGCAGTGAAGGATATATATAATTATCCACCTTCACTGGATTTGAAGGAAACTACAGATAGCCCTACAGGCACATCTTATTTAGATCTCTATCTCTATAAAAATGAAGCGGGCATTCTCTCTCGTCGACTTTATGACAAAAGAGATGATTACAATTTCTACATCGTAAACTATCCCTTTCTGGACAGTAATATTCCAGTGGGACCTGCATATGGCGTATACATATCTCGCTTAGTAGCATTTGCTAGATCCTGTGTTAAATGTGACGATTTTAATCAACGTCACAAAACATTGTTACAGAAACTTATAAACAGGGCTATTCCACCAAACGCCTCCACTCAAAGTTTCTCAAATTTGGTGATACATATCGCATGCTGATAAAAAAATACGAACGTAGCGTGCAAGATCTATGGCGCTACGTTTCGTAACTTGTGTCTAATTCCGCTTAACCCGGGGCTAGGGGCCGTATGAACCCATGTAATTCAAGATCCTCATGGTACTCATATGAACAGTCACAATCAAAGCGTGACTGAGATACATCATTCTTTAGCTGACGACTTTACAACGAATATTATGGATTAAGAATACTGATCAGCGATACGAATTTGATATTTTTGGAACATCATGATGTCTTGCCGGCATCATTGAAAACCGTTGACCGCTTCTCTCTTGCAGGAAACAAGCCTATGTTTATGTATACTATGATTGTCTTTTTGAATTTGGTGCTAATACTGTTATGTGGAAAATGGAATAGGTCTTTGGATTATGGACGCGGATATTCTCTAATGGACGACGGCTGGATTATGAATGACGGACTAGACGCTTGTAACTGAAGCTTCGCTGAGAGTGGTGCATAGTGGTTTCCATGTACTGGTGCCATCTTTGTGTACCACTCACTGAAGTCCGGGATTTCCTGCTGGACCGAGGTGGCCTGACTCCAGAAGCGCTCGCTTCACATGCTGGAACAGCGCGGCCTGCGTAGGTGGGATTTTTTTCAGCGATATGCTTCCAGTGGTTAAGAGGCGATGCCTGGGCACGTTGACACCGGCTGCACCACACCCCTTGCTGTACATGAGAACGACGAATCGTTCTATACGCTGCATATGCACGGACTTGAGAATGAGAGCCACTAATGTGTCGGTGAGGTCCGGTATGCTTGTTCAGGCTGCCCAGGTGATATTCTTGCCACATCCAAGAAACTGTGAAGTCATGTCGCGCCCCGTTAGGCTGTGGAAGATGGGTAGTGTCGAGGACTTTGACGGACCGCGATCGGCACAGATGTTATGGACTGGAATGTCACGATACATTTTGCCGGTACCGAAGCCCACTCAGAGTTCCGATAGACCGAGGGTCTCGAAAGACGAGACTGCCAAAACCACGACATCGCTGTCCACCGTGCGAACATGGGCTAGCTACAGGAGGGTCCTTGTATCCGCCTCGGAATGGTTGCACGGTTGAGGTATTGCGAGGTCACAACGCCTGTTGTAGGACACGGACACAAAACCGGTACCCAGGTGGAGCCTTCCGCCCATGTCAGTCTGAGAGATGTGTGTGCATCAGAATGAGAACAGCTCCTTTTCGTTCTCATTTTTAAAGAAGCCGCTGATCCAGTCATTCTTCTGGATTTTAGTGCTACCTTCCCCGACTCTTGTCTGTGGGCATTCCAGCGTCGTTGCTATGTGAAAGCTTTGAGGTTATTTTCCTCAGGGTAATCATCCCATACAGCGTCAATGCGTTGGGTACCACACCAGGATGAGGAGTGTCACGTACTCCCTGAATGTGTTTGCGTTTGTGGAGAGCACCATGTGGTTCACTGCGGCCAAAATCAACACCACGACCGTGGCTTGTTCGGCAGCATCTGTATGCCCAGTGGATGCATTGGGGCATTGAATAATGTCGGACTTCGTCCCAGATCGCAGCGACCCTCCATCTGTCAGGCCGGGTGGTTCTCTCTGATTTTCGAACTGAAAGAAGTCCGTCATGTCGGCATCGGGACGCGACTGGATTGAGGGAAAAGTTGCGTGATTAAGGCCGTGTTATGCCTCTGTACGTCACTGTCCTTCCTGCCTTTTTCTTTGGGTCAGGTCTATTGGCAAAGGTTAGCATGCTGTTTCGCGTGATGCTATCAGTTACTTGTACTGAAGCCTTTGCCAGTTTTTCCATGGCATATACTTCGTGAAGGGCTTGGCCAGCTTCATGGATTTTAGATAGAGAGGTAACGACGACCTGACATTCTGTGTATGAAGTGCTACAAGCGATATCTTGATTTTGGCAGTCCGCTCTTTCGTGACACTCGGTTTATCGGAACTCTGGGTGGGCTTCGCTACCGGCAAAAAGTATCGTGACATTCCAGTCCATACCATCTGTTCTGATCTCGGCCCGTCAAAGCCCTTGGCACTACCCCTCTTCCACATCCTAACGGCTGCGACACGACCTCACAGTTTCTTGGATATGGCAAGAAGACCGCCTGAGCAGCCTGGACAAGCATACCGGACCTCACCGATACACTAGTGGCCCTCACGCAAGATCCGGACCTCTTCACTCTCAAGTCCGTGCATATGTACCTTATAGAACGCTTCATCGTACTCATGTACAGCAAGGGGTGTGCTGCAGCCGATGTCAATGAGGCCAGGCATCGCCTGTTCGCCACTGGAAGCAGATCGCTGGAAAACATTACACCTACCCAAGCCGCGCTGTTACAGCATGTGAAGCGAACGCTACTGCACGCGAGTTTCTACTGGAGTCAAATCACCTCGATTCAGCAGGAAATCCCAAACTTCAGTGAGTGGGGCTGGCACAAAGATGGCACAGTACATGACAATCACTATGGACTACTCTCAGCGACGCTTCAGGCGTGTGCGTTAATAGCGAGGGCCGTGATGATCATTAGTACTTATTGCTGGCATCAAGGCATAGTGAGAAGGCATACTAATAGTAACCATTAGTAATCCTTGGTACAGTGCTGCTAAATCGGGCAATATACGAGTTGTCAGAGCATTTCCATCGTGGCTCTCTAGATTTGTATCTAATACCGCTTATACCTGTGCTAGGAGCCGTGTGGTCATATCATCCAAGTTGCCACATGAACAGGTACAATAAAAGCGTACCTGAGATACAACACATATCAGGAATCGTTAGATTCTTGGTATGTGCATTAGAATAGGTTAACCGAAAGACGGTACTGTGAAGTCATGTGGCTCTGTCAGTATGTCGGCACCTCTTCCCACTTCCCTTATATGTGTTGTAATTTTTACCTGTATATGGCGAGATTTTGCTGGTGGAAGTTTCGTCCCCGAGGCCCGCCCCCTGTACAGACGACCTTTTGGTCTTTAATATATGTTGGCATTTGTGGGAAGTTGATGCTGGGTCGACATCGGGCCTTACAGACTAATCTTTTGTGTTAAATGCCGTCATTTTCATCTGACGACGATACAGCTCACCAATCACCAGTGTACGAGTTGTCACAGCGAAACAGCTCACCAATTACCAATATACGAGTTGTCAGAGCATTTCCATCGTGGCTCTCTAGATTTGTTTCTAATACCGCTTATTCCGGTGCAAGGGGCCGTGTAGTCATATCATCCAAGTTGCCACATGAATAGGTACAATAAAAGCGTACCTGAGATACAACACATATCACGAATCGTTAGATTCTTGGTATGTGCATTAGAACAGGTTAACCGGAAGACTGTACTGTGAAGTCATGTGGCTCTGTCAGTATGTCGGCACCTCTTCCCACTTCCCTTATATGTGTTGTAATTTGTACTGTATTTTGAACATTTAAATATACATAGCGGCGTAGCGGCATAGCTATAGCATTTTGTCGGCAGATGTCATCTCCGAAGTATTTTAATAAAATATATTCCTGAATAATCTTGTTTCTATTGTTTTTAGTAGTAACTGTTGATCTTTGACCTTTGACCCCCAAATGACCTCAAATCGTCAAAATACGATGCCACAAACCCCTGTGTACTATTTGTGAATCTAGCCCTTTTGGTGTTTTACCTATAATTGACCTCTGGCTCGGGTGACCCTCACATGCAATATTGCCTCGATTCGTCAAAATAAGGCCAGATTCGGGTTACTCAACCCCGGAAACCGATAAAATGAGGTAATTTGTATATCTTGACCAAATACTACTAAAATGACGACTTTGACCCCAATATGACCTTTAGGGTGACCTTGACCTTAACCGTTGAAATAAGATCAGAATCAGATTACTGACCCCGGAACCACTTAACAGTTGTATTATTCATGATTCTATGCCTTTTGTTTTTTTTTTAAATACGATTGACCTCTAACTCGGTTGGCGGCAATATTGGATTCCGCCAATATGGCTGTCCCAGGAGGCGCCCGCCTTGGCGCCCATCAAAAATCGAAAAAGCATGGTATGGTCGACATATGGGCCAAATTTGATGCTTTTCAAAGAATGTGAACCAAACCGCCCTTTTTATGCCCTAACATCCCAGACTACCAGAGTAGTATACAGCGCGTAAATTGGCAAACTTTTCACCCGGATGTAACTGTGACGTCACAACTTCCGATGGTGGCGCCATCTGTACACTTTGTACGCAAGGGAGACAACTCGATCTGCCAGAGTAGAGGCGTGTCCTTTGGTACATGTCTAGACTTGTTGGTGTGTGTTGATGTACTGGGGTTTTTTCCTAGGCGGCCATGTTGGAAAAGGGGGCGGGTTTTTAGACGGCTATGTTGGAAAATGGCTGTGTTTTTAGACGGCCATGTTGTAAAATGGCTGTGTTTTTAGACGGCCATGTTTTAAAATGGCTGTGTTTTTAGACGGCCATGTTGGAAAATTTATTTCGCTGACGTCCTAGTAATAAACATAATCTATAGGTGTTGTACCATGTTAATAGGATCAGTCTAGCATCTGTACTACCCTAGGGTTGAGCGTTTATTGTCCCGTGTATCTCCGCAAAAAATCAACAAACAAAATGGCGGCTCCAGGATGGTGTGGGGACGCCCTTTCCACATCACGGCGTCGATCCTAACCATAGCGCCATCTGCACACACTGACGCAAGGGAGACAACTCGTGTGGACCAAGGGTATGGAAATAGACGTTTTGGCATCTAGGGGAGCCACTATTGGTCCAGTGGGGTCATATGAGGTATCAATGTGAAGCATTCGTGAAGGGGCATCTGATGGGCTGGGTGTGGGGTTGAAATATCGGCATTCTGCGCATGCGCGGTGGCCAGAGGGTATGAAAATAGACGTTTTGGAGCTAGGGAAGCCAACAATGGTCCGATTGGGTCGAGTGACGTATCAAAGTGAAGCATTCGTGAAGGGTCATCTCACTGGACTAGTGGGTTGAAATAGCGTCATTCTGCGCATGCGCGGTGGACAAAGGGTATGGAAATAGACGTTTCGGGGTCTAGGGGAGCCCCTAATGGTCCGATGGGGTCGAGTGAGGTATCAAAGTGAAGCATTCGTGAAGGGGCACCTGACTGGACTAGGGGCTCGTGCGTTGTCACCATTCTGCGCATGCGCGGTGGCCAAAGGGTATGAAAATAGACGTTTTGGAGCTAGGGAAGCCAATAATGGTCCGATTGGGTCGAGTGAGGTATCAAAGTGAAGCATTCGTGAAGGGGCATCTCACTGGATTAGTGGGTTGAAATAGCGTCATTCTGCGCATGCGCGGTGGACAAAGGGTATGGAAATAGACGTTTCGGGGTCCAGGGGAGCCCCTAATGGTCCGATTGGGTCGAGTGAGGTATCAATGTGAAGCATTCGTGGAGGGGCATCTGACTGGACTAGGGGCTCGTGCGTTGTTACCATTCTGCGCATGCGCGGTGGACCAAGGGTATGGAAATAGACGTTTTGGGATCTAGGGGAGCCACTAATGGTCCAGTGGGGTCGAGTGAGGTATCAAAGTGAAGCATTCGTCAAGGGGCATCTGACTGGACTAGCGGCTTGGGCGTTGTCACCATTCTGCGCATGCGCGGTAGCCCAAGGGTATGGAAATAGACGTTTTTGTGGTCTAGGCGAGCCCCTAATGGGCCGATGGAGTCGTATGAGGTATCCATGTGAAGCCTATGTGGGGGAGCATCCACCTGGACTAACATTCACGTGGTTTGGTGGGTCTGCGCAAGTGTTTGACGTCACTTCCGGGGGTTTTCAGAATGCTCAAACACTACCTCCAACTTTGCCGCCCCCGGCGGGCCCCGGCCCCCCACCGCAGCGCGCGCGCGGGTTCTCCGGCAGTGCGCGGCATCACCGGCAGCGCGAGGATGCATATGCCGTTGTGGAAAACCCCCACAGACAGGCCAGTACATGCATTCCTATGATGTTCACGCATAATAAAAGGAGTGATCTGTAATCTGTGTTGTTGTTGTTGCTCTCTATTTTGGACTAACCCATCAGAATAGTACGTATCACGGACTACACCCGACTTCTAGGCACGCATGTGTGACCCGGTCTATAAAACACGTCTCTCTGGATCCTAGACCTTCATTTCTACGGTTGCAGAGCCATGACGGAGATCCAGCCCTATGCCACTCGCATTTTACAGCATGCCACCGTGGTTAATTCACTCACGGGTTACCGAGCAGTGGTCCGGTCCATGTTTGCAGATGGCGACGACAACGAGGGGCGACGCCAGATCCTGAACGAGTTCACAGAAGCGGTCCTCGACAGAGTGCACTCGATGGAGAGGTGTGCCATCACTCACCACTACTGGACTATGACCGCCATCCTTGATGCTCGGGCTATGGACCACGAGCGCTCACGCCGGAACCAGCAACGGCTGGTTGGCCTCACAATAGTCTGTGCCCTATTGACCCTGGCGCTGTGGCCTTGACAGTCGAACTATAAATACGAGGGTCAGACAGAGTGTGTGTCATTCAACGATCGTCATTGGATCAAGCATGTCACCCGTCCTACGAGTCATCCTTCCCCTTACACCCCAGGTGGGGTTACACGTCTATGAAGATAAAGTCACCCTCGTGGAAGATCGTGGAGATGTTTGCTGGTCGCCCGCTGAGACCGTATCGAATACGGTTACCCTACACCGTGACGGCTGGACCAAATTTAAACGGGTGTTGAGCGGCGAGCTCGATGGACACCTCATCCACATAGACAATGCCATCTACGTATACCGTGGACCCTTCTTCCCACGCCTGAGCCGCTACCAAGACCCTACGCGAAGCTTCACCCTAGACCCCGATCTGTGGATAGCCTTCGAGAAAGTGGTGCCTATCGTGGACCAGCTGTTTACACCGGACGAGCGGTCATCAGACGAGTTGGAGTGGGCTCGTGCCCTGAGAGAATCGGCGGCAGAACCCAATGAACAACTGTCTAGCCATGAACCCGACGACGATGCCATTGATTACCCGGTTAGAATCAGTCAGCCCAGTGATATGACCACCTGATCCTTTGATCTCACGGGGTTCTCCCTATAAATACGAGAGACAGTCAACTCTGGTACCATTCACGTACTGACCATGGCGGAGCATATAATACTGGCGTATCTCAGCTTGACCCCCGAGGTTTTCCTGCACGTGTATGCGGATAGGTCGATATCATGGAGGAGGTGGGAGACATCTGCGATGCGGACCCTACACAACCGTGCCCGGCTCACATTCGTCTGTCCCGGGAGGGTTGGACCAAATTCAAACGGGTGTTGTCTGGTGAACTGGACGGCGACCTCATCCACTTGTGTCACGATGTGTACATCCGACGCGCCCCTTTCTTTGCTCAATTGGCTCGGCTAGATGGGGGTACAGTGCATTTTACCCTTCACCCTGATCTATGGTCTGCATTGGAAGATGCCGTGGTAGATGTGGATCAAGTGCTTATCAAGCAGTCATCAGACGAGTTGGACTGGTCATTTACCATGGACACTGTGGAAGCCCACGAAGAAAATCAGAAAGAAACTCCGGCCCAAGATATACCCGTTATAAATGAACGATAGAGCCAGGGTCCATCATCATTTGTCACCACGAAGCGCTGGGAGAAGGTGTTGGATAACTTATACTACAGTCCCGACAGTCCGGCGGCCTATAGTGCATTGTCGGCTCTCTATCGAGCGGCCAAACCCCAGGGGATACAACGTGCCCAAGTCCGAGATTGGTTAAGAAAACAAGACACCTATACCTTACATCGATCTGTCGGTCGCCATTTTCTACGGAACCGGGTCATCGTGGGAGGAATAGATGCCCAGTGGCAAGCGGATTTGGTCGATATGAGCGCCTTTGCCAAACACAACGATGGGAATCGGTATATCTTGACGTGCATCGATATTCTATCCAAGTATGCGTGGGTGGTACCCATCCGGACGAAAACGGGGGCGAATCTCATAGCGGCGTTCAAAGACATCTTCAAGACCGGGCGCAAACCTTTGTATTTGCAAACCGACGAAGGCACGGAATTCCTCAACAGACCGTTCCAACAGTTTCTGAAAGCCCAGAAGGTGTTTTTCTTCCATACGTACAACGAGACCAAGGCTTCCGTGGTGGAAAGGTTCAACAGGACATTCAAAGGCCGCATGTATAAATATTTCACCTATAAGAATACAAGGCGGTACATCGATGTTCTCCCGAAACTTGTGAGTGGTTACAATCGAGCCTATCACCGGAGTATAGAGAGAGCCCCCATTACCGTGACCCAACGCAATGAAGCCCAAGTCCGCCGTGTCTTGTACCCCAGGGCATCGCAGCGAACGACGTAGGCGGTGTACAAGGTCGGGGACCCTGTACGGATCAGTAAAGTCAAGGGCAAGTTCGAGAAAAGTTACTTGCACAACTGGAGCGATGAGCACTTCCTGATTAAACGGCGCCTACCCCGACAGCAGCGAGTCTATGAACTGGAAGATCTTCAAGAGGAACCGTTGCTAGGGACGTTTTACGAGACGGAATTACAGCCTGTCGTCAAAACACAGCAAGACTACTACACGGTGGAACAGATTTTGAAAACGGAACGTCGACGTGGCAAACTGTTTCATTTCGTCAAATGGCAAGGCTGGCCCAGTTCCTTCAATTCCTGGGTCGCGGCCAACCAGGTGAAACGACTATAAAGCCAGACACGACTGCCGTCCTCCTTCATTCCACGTCCGACCACAGTGCTATGGACCAACAGCAGCTGCCTCTGAACACAGCGTCTCCCAAAACGCGCAAAGCACAAGTGGGCTTTGTGGTGATAGTGCTAACCCTGCTGAGTGTGCTGTACGGAGGTGTGTTTTACGACGTAGCCTATGTCGGCACGTTACTTAACCAATTGAGAACACCAGCTTCCAGTGAAACCGGTCTACAGAGAGCACCAGTCAACCCCGTATCGAGCCCAGTCACCACCACCACACCCCGTGTACAAGCCACGTCGAGCTCCACACCAACCTCAACATCTACACCAAGTACACCCAGTACGTCTGAAGACCCACCGGATTTCATCCCTCACAGTGAACCGACAACGACGACCCACGTTGTACCCACCCCCATCAACATCATCTCTCGCAGTGAACAGACAACGACGACCGACGTTGTACCCACCACCACTCCAGTTCACTCGTACGAAATTTACAAGAGCGGGTTACCACGACAACGGATACACCTCGAACCATGGACCCTCGGTGGCAGCATCCCTTCACGTGCTCATCGCAGGACCGACGGGCTCCGGCAAAACGCACTTCGTCCGGAAGCTCCTTCAACACGCCGACAGCATGATCACCCCACCTATTGCCCGAGTCGTGTGGTGGTACGGAGAATGGCAGGAAGCGTATGCAGCAATGCCCCACATCACGTTCGTGGAAGGCCTACCCAATCTGGCCGATTTGGAACCCGACACCTTGGTGGTTCTGGATGATCTCATGGCGGAGACGGACAGTCGGGTCACCCAACTCTTTACCAAAGGCAGCCATCATCGACGGCTCAGCATCATCTACATTGTGCAGAATCTGTTCAGTAAAAAACAAAGAACATCGGAACATCAGCTTAAATGCCCACTACATGGTGGTCTTCAAAAACCCGAGAGATACCACTCAACTGCTGCACCTGGCGAGACAGATGTATCCCGGCCGCACACCGTTTGCGTTGGAAGCCTTTAAAGATGCCACAACCCCTCAGCACGGGTATATGCTCTTCGACCTCAAGCAAGCCACTCCCGAACATCTTCGACTACGGACCGGCATCTTTCCTGTAGAGGCCCACCACGTGTACATGCAAAAATAATGTAAACACACCCACAGTGGCGCCCCCAGCTGGGGTCTGCGTGTTTGATGATGGGGACAATGAAAAGAATGAATACCACAGCAGGGTTGACTTTGTCTCTGAGGTAGATAAAAAGAGCAGAGTTGTGGGTTCTAGCATTAGTTGTACAGGATGTCTGCGCGAGTACGGAATCACGCTCCCACGCTCCGTGTATTGAAGACGGCCCCACCCGAGTTAGTCCGAACCATTGTACGCGGTGCGGACCCTGACCTTGTACGCTGTTTGTGCGAGATCGGGTACAATCTGTTAAAAGGCAACGTACCACTGACTCCGGCTCAGAAGACCAAGTTGGCCAAGCATAAGACAGGTCTCCGAACCCTAGTCCATAAGCGGGTCCCACAAACACAAAAGAAAAAGGTGTTACAGAAAGGCGGCTTTCTCGGGGCCATCTTAGCACCGTTGGCCGCTTCCGTGTTGGGTCCAGTATTGGGTGGACTCTTTGGCCGACAATGAACCACACGAAAAAAATGGTCCTCGTCGAACCACGGTTCCTTCAAAACCTCCAACCGCCCTACCCTGTGCCGCCTACGGTGAAGACCATAAACACCCTCGATGGAGAGATGCAACACATCTTACAGAGACCGGGGTTAAGCGACAGTGAGAAAGTACAACGGTACAATGAGACGCTTCAACGGTACATGACCAATACAAAACCCTCTCTACCCCACCACCACCACCACCACCACGACCACCACCACCACCACCACGTGACACACCGCCGACCTCAGCACCCCTCCAACAGCCGCCATTACCAGGGGTAGCACCCACAGCCCCACAGTGGAAGACGAAGTGCTGAAGAGTGTACCTGCCTCGTTCAAGAAACAAGCTGGCCTGGTATTACAACGGATGAAACAGAATCCTAACATGACTTGGAATGATAAAGGCGAACTCCTGGTACAGAATCAGGTGGTCCCCGGCACCCACATGACGGATTTAGTAAATGACCTGATGCGTAAACGCAGATCGCACACGGATCCTCGAGGATGGGAGGTCTTTGCTCAAGGCTTGAAAGACATGCATGTACCACAGGAATTGGTGGGGAACCCCCACCGCTGGGCCTTTATGCAGCGACCCGAGCAATCGCCGAGTCGTGCACCACGACAGATTCCACAACCTTGGGAATCCGACTGGGAACCGCAGTCACCCCCTAAAACTCCACTACCACAACGAGCACCTTCTTTTCAAACCTTTAAAAAACCACCCTTGATGAGGACACCCCACATCTCCAGAGCCGTGACACGTAGCAAGACAACGCGACGAACACGACGCCGGACACAACCACCCAAGGTCTGGAACACCTATTAAAACCAACAGCAGCAGCAGGACAGCTCAGTCGCCATGTTTTACCTCACGCTACCCTGTAACAGTTCACTCGATGTGTTGCCTGACAACACCGTGGCCAAGTATGTGACTCAATTACCACAACCGTTGCATTTACCTGGCCGGTGGGAATGTGGACTGGTGGATATTCAGTACCCTTACTCGTGGTACAACGTGCGAGCCAATGAAGGGTGGTACGAGGTGATCTACGAAGGAAAAGACACCCGACTCACTCTCCCCGAAGGCCAATACGATACTCCCAAGGAGTTCATGGGTGGGCTGTCAAGACTGTTGCATTATAAGGCTCTACGGGAGGTCACGAATACTTCAAAACCCATCAAAGCCTATCCCTTCAAGAATCACGTGAACTTCGATTACAACGCACACAACGACAAGGCAGAGCTTATCGTCACCGCCAACGCGAGTGTCGTACTGAGTCCTATCCTACAGCAAATGCTGGGTTTCGATCTACGGATGTTCGCTGGTCCCACCGCCCACCAAGGCGAGATCCCGATGGATATGAAGTCGGGTATGTACGGACTCTACGTCTACTCGGACGTGATGGACAGCCACATGGTGGGCGATATCAACACACCTCTGTTACGGTTGGTGCCCCATTAAAAAGTTGTATGGAGATCAAGTCACCCACAGTTTCAGCCACATGCTCTACCTGCCTGTACGACAAACCCACATCAACACGATCACGGTGGATATAAGAGATGACACGGGACGACCGGTGGCATTCGAACGCGGGAAAGTGGTGGTGACACTTCATTTTCGACAAGCACGTGCTCCCCACTTTGTATAATGAAGGTGCTTACGAGTGCGATGCACGCAGCTATATGGACTATTATGCCCAACAGGCCGGGGGTGGCTTTCCGGTTTTTAGTGGTGCACGCATGCAACGTGGACATGAACTGGGGAACATACTCGGGAGCATCGTCAAAACGTTCCTGCCCTTGGTGACGCGTGGGGTGAAAGCAATCGGCAAACAAGCGGTACGCAGTGGACTGCAAGTGGCCGGTGATGTCTTGGGGGGTACGGCACCCAAAGAAGCCTTGAAACGGCGGGCCAAAGAAGCGGGAGGCGTCTTGGTGGCCAAAGCACAACGCACCGTAGGGAATAAAAGACCTGCCCCACCGAGACCACGCACCAGTCGACGACCGACCCAGCGACGACGCACATCGAAGACCCGGGATATTTTTCTTAAAACATGTCCTTGATCCACGCCGAGTCCTGCCCCTCCACCAACAGTGAATTTGATTTGTGGACCGTCCCGCCCACACAGACCAGTGCCGAACAAGGATTATGGGTGGAGCATCTCCCGCTGTCCAGCATCAACGCAACAGGGCCCATCGAGTTCACCATCAGTAATGCGGATACGACCTATGTGGATTTAGCCCATACCTACTTGTATGTGAAAGCCAAGATCGTCAATGGAGATGGCATCAGAATCGCCGACCAAGCAACAGTGGGCCCGACGAATCTCTGGCTGCACTCGATGTTTCAACAGGTGGATATATTTCTCAGCGACAAACTCATCAGTGACTCGACCAACACGTACCCCTATCGAGACTACATCGAGACGCTGTTGTCGCATGGGCGAGAGACTCTCAACTGACAGCCGCTTTATTCTACCAGGACAAAGCCGAGCACATGGGCGCAGAGAACGACAATACGGGATATAGCAAACGGAAGGCTTTGACCGCGAACGGAGTCGCGGTAGATATGATCGGTCGACTGCACGCAGACATGTTCATGCAAGACCGATACCTCTTGAACAAGATCCCCATCAAAATACGACTGATACGGGCGCCTCCGACCTTCGCCTTGATGGCCACTAACGTAGAGGCGCATGTAGCTGACTATAAGATTGTCATCGAAGACGCAGTCCTGTATGTCCGAAAAGTGAAACCGAATCCAGCCGTTCAATTGGGACACATGAAAGCCTTGGAAACAAAACCATCCCAGTACCCTATCCGACGTGTACAAACCAAAGTGTTCTCTATGTCTGCTGGAAATATGAGCGCCAACAAAGAAAACCTGTTCCTGGGGGAACTACCCAAGCGATTGATCCTGGCCTGTGTGGAAAATACCAGTTTCAGTGGAGCCTACCCAGAGAATCCGTTTAACTTTAAACATTTCGGCATCAATTTTGTGGCCCTGCATGTGGATGGACAACAGGTGCCAGCCACGGCCTTAACCCCGAACTTTGGGCGCGCGAATTTCATTCGAGCCTATCAGAGCCTGTTTACAGCCACCGGTAAAATCAACCAGGACGAAGGGAATTTCATCAGTCGGGAGGACTACGGGAACGGATACGCGTTGTTCTGTTTCGATCTGACCCCCACCTTAGAGAACGACCATCAGCTGGCCCTGGCCAAGCAAGGCAATTTACGGTTGGAAATCCACTTTCTACGAGCCCTCCGGAGTACCGTCAATGTGATCTGCTACGCCGAGTTTGACAACATCATTCAAGTGGACAAGGCGCGCAACGTGCTGTGTGACTTCTCCACCTAGCATGGATACAGACCAGATAACCACCGTGCTGGAGAATGACCCAGAGACACGTATGATGTTTCAAGGGGTGTTCGCCCGAGATGTGTTCCCATTAGACCGTGTGTATCCTGCTGCTTACGTTCTCAACACGGACCCGATGGGTCGGCCCGGTGAACATTGGGTGGCCGTGTACTTGACAGAACAGCAGGGCGAATACTTTGACCCGTACGGCCTGCCATCCCTCCATCCCGATTTAACAGACTTCATGGATCAAGGCACAGAGACGTGGTGTTGGAGCAGTCAAACGTTGCAAAGCCTGACCAGTAGCGTATGCGGACAATATTGCTTGTTTTACCTGTACCATCGATGCCGGGGAAGACCCGTATCTACCATCGTACAGATGTTTGTCGAGTACCCCAAGGCTGAGGACCGCGATGTACTCGTATATGACTGGGCCGCCCATCATTTCAATGTACAAGTCCCGTTCTGGGCTTGAATTCTTTCAATGTACACACGACCGCTGTTCTGGGCTTAAGTTTACAAGCCCCCCTGTTCTGGGCTTCAGTTCTTTCAATGTACAAGCCCCCTGTTCTGGGCTTCAGTTCTTTCAATGTACAAGCCCCTTGTTCTGGGCTTCAATTTTCACGTGGTTGTTCTCACGTTGTTGTTGTTCACTGAATAAAAAAAATGAGATCTCACCAAAAAACCCTGTCTTGTGTGTTTTATTCATAATGCATCAATGCCCAATGTGGAGATTCAGTCAAACTGAAATCAGTGGTGTAGGATGGAGCCAAAATGTAACCCATCAAGGTTAGAATGCAAGAGCACTATAGTGAAAATAGAGAGCCAATGAAATCAGCCCATAGACCAAGTACGTGTTTTGGTCTAGGTTTGGAGCGGGCATTTCATTGAGGTGCGTGTATACGGTGAGTGAAGACTCGTCCAACACGTATAGATTAAGTTTATGACTATAAGTTCTATGAGCATAATGCATGAAACTGGCTTTGAACACCGTATTAGCCAGTCAGTGGCCTAGAATGGCTCGCGTAATGCCGGTAATGACGCGCACTTCCGGAGAACCCGCGCGCGCGCGCGCTGCGGCCGGGGCAGGGCGGGGCGGACCGGGCCGGGAAACACCCCGGAGGTTGAACATACGGACGTCTAAGGGGAAACATTTGGAACTCTTCTATGTTTGGAGGTAGTTTTAGTGAAAAATTCGGAAGTGACGTCACAACCCCCACGTGACCTGCGCAGCAGAATGGATACGACACCCTAGTGTAACTCCCTCACCTAGGCTTCACATGGATACCTCACTCGATCCCATCGACCCACTAGTGGCCCACCTAAACCCCAACACGTCTATTTCCATACCCTTGGGCCACCGCGCATGCGCAGAATGCCGATATGTCAACCCCACACCCAGCCCGTCAGATGCCCCTTCACGAATGCTTCACATTGATACCTCACTCGACCCCATTGGAGCACTAGTGGCTCCCCTAGCTCCAAAATGTCTAGCGGGACCCATACAGGGTCCAGTTTTCGACACTTGGTGACCACATTCCGACAAAATGGCCAGTTTTCGACACCGGATGTGCCGCCATCTTGAACATACGTGCCGCCATCTTGGATATGCCCCATAATGCACCGGGTCAAAATACTCGCTTCTGATTGGACGAGAACTCTGTGACGGATTTGAAATACTCGCTTCTGATTGGATGAGAGCTCCGCATTGCATCTGCGCATGCGCAGAATGATATTCCTACCGCACACCCAACCAATCAGATGCCCCTTCACGAATGCTTCACTTTGATACCTCACTCGACCCCATTGGACCATTAGGGGCTCCCCTACATCCCAAAACGGCTATTTTCATACCCTTGGGCCACAGCGCATGCGCAGAATTCCGCTAGTTCAACCCCACACCCAGCCCATCACATGCCCCTTCACGAATGCTTCACTTTGATACCTCACTCGACCCCATTGGTCCATTAGTGGCCCCCCTAGCTCCAACACGTCTATTTTCATACCCTTGGGCCACCGCGCATGCGCAGAATGACCCTAATTCAACCCCACACCCAGTCCATCAGATGCCCCTTCATGAATGCTTCACTTTGATACCTCACTCGATCCCATTGGACCATTAGGGGCTCCCCTAGCTCCAAAACGGCTATTTTCATGCCCTTGGGCCACCGCGCATGCGCAGAAGGCCGATATTTCAACCCCACACCCAGCCCATCAGATGCCCCTTCACGAATGCTTCACATTGATACCTCACTCGACCCCATTGGTCCATTAGTGGCTCCCCTAGCTCCAAAACGTCTATTTCCATACCGTTGGGCCACCGCGCGTGCGCAGAATGCCGCTATTTCAACCCCACACCCAGCCCATCACATGGCCCTTCACGAATGCTTCACTTTGATACCTCATACAACTCCATCGGCCCATTAGGGACTCCCCTAGACCCCGAAACGTCTATTTCCATACCCTTTGTCCACCGGGCATGCGCAGAATGACGCTATTTCAACCCACTAGTCCAGTGAGATGCCCCTTCACGAATGCTTCACTTTGATACCTCCCTCGACCCAATCGGACCATTATTGGCTTCCCTAGCTCCAAAACGTCTATTTTCATACCCTTTGGCCACCGCGCATGCGCAGAATGGTGACAACGCACGAGCCCCTAGTCCAGTCAGGTGCCCCTTCACGAATGCTTCACTTTGATACCTCACTCGATCCCATCGGACCATTTGGGGCTCCCCTAGACCTCGAAACGTCTATTTCCATACCCTTTGTCCACCGCGCATGCGCAGAATGACGCTATTTCAACCCACTACTCCAGTGAGATGCCCCTTCACGAATGCTTCACTTTGATACCTCACTCGACCCAATCGGACCATTATTGGCTTCCCTAGCTCCAAAACGTCTATTTTCATACCCTTTGGCCACCGCGCATGCGCAGAATGGTGACAACGCACGAGCCCCTAGTCCAGTCAGGTGCCCCTTCACGAATGCTTCACTTTGATACCTCACTCGACCCCATCGGACCATTAGGGGCTCCCCTAGACCCCGAAACGTCTATTTCCATACCCTTTGTCCACCGCGCATGCGCAGAATGACGCTATTTCAACCCACTAGTCCAGTGAGATGCCCCTTCACGAATGCTTCACTTTGATACCTCACTCGACCCAATCGGACCATTGTTGGCTTCCCTAGCTCTAAAACGTCTATTTTCATACCCTTTGGCCACCGCGCATGCGCAGAATGCCAATGCTTCACATTGATACCTCATATGACCCCACTGGACCAATAGTGGCTCCCCTAGATGCCAAAACGTCTATTTCCATACCCTTGGTCCACACGAGTTGTCTCCCTTGCGTCAGTGTGTGCAGATGGCGCTATGGTTAGGATCGACGCCGTGATGTGGAAAGGGCGTCCCCACACCATCCTGGAGCCGCCATTTTGTTTGTTGATTTTTTGCGAAGATACACGGGACAATAAACGCTCAACCCTAGGGTAGTACAGATGCTAGACTGATCCTATTAACATGGTACAACACCTATAGATTATGTTTATTACTAGGACGTCAGCGAAATAAATTTTCCAACATGGCCGTCTAAAAACACAGCCATTTTAAAACATGGCCGTCTAAAAACACAGCCATTTTACAACATGGCCGTCTAAAAACACAGCCATATTCCAACATGGCCATAACACGCCCCATTTTCCAACATGGCCGCCTAGGAAAAACCCCCAGTACATCAACACACACCAACAAGTCTAGACATGTACCAAAGGACACGCCTCTACTCTGGCAGATCGAGTTGTCTCCCTTGCGTACAAAGTGTACAGATGGCGCCACCATCGGAAGTTGTGACGTCATAGTTACATCCGGGTGAAAAGTTTGCCAATTTACGCGCTGTATACTACTTACCAGGTTGTAGCATCTTTCCTATGTAGCTTCAATTTAGCTCTGGCATTGTCCACTAACACTCAAGTCTCAAGAAAATCCAACGGTGCATATAGCGCAAAGCACCCTGAGCGACAATTTCGAAAATCAGTCCACAACTATAACATTTTCTCACGTGACCATACGTCTACGCTTGTTACAAGTTTACTCATTGGTCAAATTTAATATTCTTTATAAGACATCGAGTTATTTACGACTGACGGCTAAATTAATTTGTATCATGGTATTATAAGTTATCCTGTCCCTGCGAGTTTGATACTGAATTTTATCCTGTTTCCTGGCGAAAATGCCACACGACCGCGAAGCGGGATGGGCGCCAAGGCGGGCGCCTCCTGGGACAGCCAATTGGCGGAATCCAATATTGCCGCCAACCGAGTTAGAGGTCAATCGTATTTAAAAAAAAAAAAAGGCATAGAATCATGAATAATACAACTTTTAAGTGGTTCCGGGGTCAGTAATCTGATTCTGATCTAATTTCAACGGTTAAGGTCAAGGTCACCCTAACGGTCATATTGGGGTCAAATTCGTCATTTTTAGTAGTATTTGGTCAAGATATACAAATTACCTCATTTTATCGGTTTCCGGGGTTGAGTAACCCGAATCTGGCCTTATTTTGACGAACCGAGGCAATATTGCTACGAGCAGCCTTTTCAACTCGGGAAAGTTGCGAGGTAAAGTGGGTCTAAAACTTGCTAATCAAATACGACAAAAGTGACAATAAAAACGGTTGGAGACGCGTCAAATATTTTGAAATATTCGGAATCAGCATTGTAGATTTGGTCATATTTCATAGAAATATGACAAGAAATCATGACTTCTGCTCGAAATGATAAGTCAAAAGACCGTACAGCGCGCTAGATTCTGATCGCCAACTGTTCGGCTGATCGGCCGAGCTGGGGTCGAGTCGGCGAAAAAGACGGCACAGTTTTCGAACAAAAAACGTCTGAAAATGGTCAATCTTGAATTAAACAACGTATTCTAAGAATGTTTTCTGTATGCTAACAGTATTTTGATTCATGTAACCTAAAATTGTACACGTCAAATAAGAATAAACGCGAATATGAGGGGTGATCTTCCACATCATTCACATTGTACCGGCGCATGTGAGCATACCGAGTCGAGATCGTCGAAGCGAAGTCATTGTCAGGCGGCTTTCGTCAACTGTTACTCACAGTCACAGTACACTATCTTTTCCAGATATTTCAGGAACAGCCGTACATACTATCGGTCAGATTTACAAAGTTGATATCCGACATATTCTTTATTTCCAGTTCTGTCGCTGACAGAACACTCCAGCTGCCATGTTTGTTTACATTACAGACTGCAGTCAACTAGGTCAGCCAGTGCAGTTTGATATGTGTTTTTATCCCAACGGCACGTGACCGCTGTCGACCAATGGCTCGCCTAGGATCTTCTGGGAGTAGAAATAAATATTATTTACAGGCATCCTAAAAATACGAATTATGGCAGGCTTGGCGATTTTATACCACGGTATAAAATAATTATAGGCATCCTATAAATACCAATTATGGCATGCTTGGCGATTTTATACCATGATAGAAAATAATTATAGGCATCCTATAAATACGAATTATGGTAGGGTTGGCGATTTTTTCCATGGTACAAAATAATTATAGGCATCCTATAAATACGACTCGTGGCATGCTTGGCGATTTTATACCATGGGACAAAATATTTACAGGCATCCTATCAATATTTTATACCATGGTATAAAATGACGAATTGTGGCAGGGATGGCCAATCATACTTAATGTAAGAATATAGGTAGAAGCTGTCTCAACTGTTTGGAGTCATTGTAAGTGTATCAGTAGTATATAAAGGCTATTTCGGCGCAAGTTTGGTTCAGTGCGCATGCGCAGAAAACCCCCGGCAGTGCGCATGGTGGGTCTGCGCAGGTGTTCTGCGCAAGTCCCACTGCGCAAGTGTGTGACGTCACTTCCGGTGTCACTCGATCGAGCGATCTGGCGGTGATGCGGTCGTGGAGAGAAGCTTCCGCGAACAGAAAGTAGTCCCGAGACTTGAAATACGCAGAGCAAGTGGTGTGACGTCACTTCCGGTTTCGGAATGACCAAAAACTACCTCCGAACACAGAGTTTCAATTTTTCCTTAGACCTTAGACGTGGATGATTTGTACTGACCTTCAACATCCGGGACCTTTTCAACATCCGGATGACGTCATGTGTGACGTCACTTCCGGTGTGACTCGATCGGGCCTGACCTTGGAGTGGGGACCTCTTCAATATTCGGGGTTTCCCCACTGGGTTTTTCCCGGCCCGACCGCACGCTTGCGCGGGTTATCCGGCCGCACGCCTGCGCGGATGAAAAAAACGGAAGTGTGCAGGTCACGGGGCATGTATTCCACCACGGTGATGCGGTCAGGCGGTGATGCGGTCGCGGGGAAAAGCTTCCTCGGACAGAAAAAGTACCCCCAAATGACCTCAAATCGTCAAAATACGATGCCACAAACCCCTATGTACTATTTGTGAATCTAGCCCTTTTGGTGTTTTACCTATAATTGACCTCTGGCTCGGGTGACCCTCACATGCAATATTGCCTCGATTCGTCAAAATAAAGCCAGATTCGGGTTACTCAACCCCGGAAACCGATAAAATGAGGTAATTTGTATATCTTGACCAAATACTACTAAAAATGACGAATTTGACCCCAATATGACCTTTAGGGTGACCTTGACCTTAACCGTTGAAATAAGATCAGAATCAGATTACTGACCCCGGAACCACTTAAAAGTTGTATTATTCATGATTCTATGCCTTTCGGGTTTTTTTAAATACGATTGACCTCTAACTCGGTTGGCGGCAATATTGGATTCCGCCAATATGGCTGCCCCAGGAGGCGCCTGCCTTGGCGCCCGTCAAAAATCGAAAAAGTATGGTATGGTCGACATATGGGCCAAATTTGATGCTTTTGAAAGAATGTGAACCAAACCACCCTTGTTATGCCCTAACATCCCGGACTATCAAGTTGTAGCATCTTTCCTATGTAGCTTCAATTTAGCTCTGGCATTGTCCACTAACACTCAAGTCTCAAGAAAATCCAACGGTGCATATAGCACAAAGCACCCTGAGCGACAATTTCGAAAATCAGTCCACAACTATAACATTTTCTCACGTGACCATATGTCTACGCTTGTTACAAGTTTACTCATTGGTCAATTTAATATTCTTTATAAGACATCGAGTTATTTACGACTTATGGCTAAATTAATTTGTATCATGGTATATATTATTTACAGGCATCCTAAAAATACGAATTATGGCAGGCTTGGCGATTTTATACCACGGTATAAAATAATTATAGGCATCCTATAAATACCAATCATGGCATGCTTGGCGATTTTATACCATGATAGAAAATAATTATAGGACCAATAAATACGAATTATGGTAGGGTTGGCGATTTTTTCCATGATACAAAATAATTATAGGCATCCTATAAATACGACTCGTGGCATGCTTGGCGATTTTATACCATGGTACAAAATATTTACAGGCATCCTATAAATATTTTATACCATGGTATAAAATGACGAATTGTGGCAGGGATGGCCAACCATACTTAATATAAGAATATAGGTAGAAGCTGTCTCAACTGTTCGGAGTAAGTGTAAGTGTATCAGTAGTATATAAAGGCTATTTCGGCGCAAGTTTGGTTCAGTGCGCATGCGCAGAAAAACCTCGGCAGTGCGCATGGTGGGTCTGCGCAGGTGTTCTGCGCAAGTCCCACTGCGCAAGTGTGTGACGTCATTTCCGGCGTCACTCGATCGAGCGGTCTGGCGGTGATGCGGTCGTGGAGAGAAGCTTCCGCGGACAGAAAGTAGCCCCGAGACTTCAAAAACGCTGCGCAAGTGGTGTGACGTCACTTCCGGTTTCGGAATGACCAAAACCTACCTTCGAACACAGAGTTTCAATTTTTCCTTAGACCTTAAACGTGGATGATTTGTACTGACCTTCAACATCCGGGACCTTTCAACATCCGGATGACCGTCACTTCCGGTGTGACTCGATCGGGCTGACTGGAGTGGGGACATCTTCAACATTCGGGGTTTCCCCACTGGGTTTTCCCCATCCTCGCTTTACCAGTGTATCTATCGATATCTAACGAGGTTTGAGATTTGCCTGGACTTGTGAAGATGGGTTTTCCCCGGCCCGACCGCACGCTTGCGTGGATGAAAAAAACGGAAATGCGCAGGTCACGGGGCACGGTGATGCGGTCTGGCGGTGATGAGGTCGCGGGGAAAAAGCTTCCGCGGACAGAAAAAGTAGTCCCGACTCTTCAAATACGCGGGTGGTCGCCTGTGACGTCACTATGACGTCACATGCGCATATAAACACACCCATAGCGGTTACGCGAGCGTGGATGTGCTGTAATGAAAGGGCTAATAAAAGGATTGACCTGTAATCTCTTGTAGTTGTTGTTGTTGTTGTTGTTGTTGCTCTCTTTTTGGACTAACGAATCAGAATAGTACTTATCACAGACTACACCCGTAGAGCTACGTATAGGCGCGCATGTGTGACATGGTCTATAAAACACGCCCCTCTGCACCCCACACCCTCATTCCTACTGGTGCAGAGCCATGACGGAGACCCAGCCCTATGCGACTCGCATTTTACAGCATGCGACCGTGATTAATTCACTCACGTGTTACCGAGCAGTGGCTCGGTCCATGTTTGCAGATGGCGACGACAACGAGGGGCGACGCCAGATCATGAAAGAGTTCACAGAAGCGGTCCTCCACAGAGCCTACTCGATGGAGAGGTGTGCTATCACGCACCACTACTGGACTATGACAGCCATCCTTGATTCTCGGGCTATGGACCACGTGCGCTCACGCCGGAACCAACGACGGTTCGTTGGCCTCACAATACTCTTTGCCCTATTGACCCTGACGCTGTGGCAATGACAGTTCCGTCTTACAGCGACAGAAAAGAACGGCTCTTCAGAGCCTCCACACATGCGCTTATGTGCAACCGATATATACGAGGGTCAGTCACAGTGTGGGTCATTCACCGTTCGTCATTTTGTCCACCATGTCACCAAGGGACCTGACCATAAATACGAGAGACAGTCAAAGTGTGTGTCATTCATCGTTCGTCATTGGGTCAACCATGTCACCAGTCCTACGAGCCATCCTTCCCCTTACATCCCGGTTGGGGTTACACGTCTATGAGGATAAAGTCACCATCGTTGAAGACCGTGGAGATGTTTGCTGGTCGCGCGCTGAGACCGTATCGAATACGGTTAAGCTACACCGTTACGGCTGGACCAAATTTAAAGGGTGTTGAGCGATGAGCTCGACGGAAACCTCATCCACATAGACAATGCCATCTACGTACACCGTGGACCCTTCTTCCCACGCCTGGGCCGTTACCAGGACCCTACGCGAGGCTTCACCCTAGACACCGATCTGTGGACAGCCTTCGAGAATGTGGTGCCTATTGTGGACCAACTGTTTACACCGGACGAGCGGTCAGCTGTTCAGTTGGGCTGGGCTCGCGCCCTCAGTGAAGCGGCGGCAGAACCCAATGAGCAAATCATCAACCGCGACAAGGAGGAAGACGAGAGGGACTATCCGCTTCTCATCTCCGTGACCTACAGAGATGTCCTGGATAAACTTAACACCCGTAGTCCATCGTCGGAGGACGACGACGTCATAGATTACCCGGATATGCTCAGTCAGCCCAGTGACATGACCACCCGATCTTTTGATCTCACGTCATAAACTTTTCCTCCCTATAAATACGAGAGACATTCAAATCTTGCATCATTCACGTACTGACCATGTCGGAGCATATAATACGGTCGTTTCTCAGCTTGACCCCCGAGGTCTTCCTGCACGTCTATGCGGATACGGTCGATATCATGGAGGAGAAGAAGGGAGACATCTGTGATGCGGACCCTACACAACCGTGCTCGTTTAACATTCGTCTGTCTCGGGAGGGCTGGACCAAATTCAAACGGGTGTTGTCTGGTGAACTGGACGGCGACCTCATCCATTTGTGTCACGATGTGTACGTCCGACGCGGCCCCTTCTTTGCTCAATTGGCTCGGCTAGATGGGGGTACAATGCATTTTACCCTTCACCCAGTCCTATGGTGTGCATTGGAAGATGCCGCGGCAGATGTGGATCAAGTGCTGACGGAGGATGAGCGGTCATCAGACGAGTTGGACTGGTCATTTGCCATGGACGATCGGGTGTGCAGAATCCAAAGAAAAAAATCAGAAAGAAACTCCGGCCCCGCCCCAAGATATACCCGTTATAAACAAACGATAGAGCCAGGGTCCATCATCATTTGTCACCATGAAGCACTGGGAGAAGGTATTGGATAACTTATACTACAGTCCCGACAGTACGGCTACGTATAGTGCATTGTCGGCTCTCTATCGAGCGGCCAAACCCCAGGGGATACAACGTGCCCAAGTCCGAGATTGGTTAAAAACAACAAGACACCTATATCTTACATCGAGCTGCCCGTCGCCATTTTCAACGGAATCGGGGCATCGTGGGTGGTATAGATGCCCAGTGGCAAGTGGGTTTGGTCGATATGAGCGCCTTTGCCAAACACAATGATGGAAATCGGTATATCTTGACGTGCATCGATATCCTGTCAAAGTATGCGTGGGTGGTACCCATCCGGACGAAAATGGGGGCGAATCTGATAGCGGAGTTCAAGGACATCTTCAAGACCGGACGCAAACCCTTGTATTTGCAAACCGACGAAGGCACGGAATTCCTCAACAGACCGTCCCAACAGTTTCTGAAAGCCCAGAAGGTGTTTTTCTTCCATACGTACGAGACCAAGGCTTCCGTGGTGGAAAGGTTCAACAGGACATTCAAAGTTCTCATGTATAAATATTTCACCTATAAGAATACAAGGCGGTACATCGATGTTCTCCCGAAACTTGTGAGTGGTTACAATCGAGCTTATCACCGGAGTATAGAGAGAGCCCCCATTACCGTGACCCAACGCAATGAAGCCCAAGTCCGGCGTGTCTTGTACCCCAGGCAATCGCAGCGAACGCCGAAGGAGGTGTACAAGGTCGGGGACCCTGTACGGATCAGTAAAGTCAAAGGTCAATTTGAGAAAAGTTACTTGCCCAACTGGAGCGATGAGCACTTCCTGATTAAACGGCGCCTACCCCGACAGCAGCGAGTCTATGAACTGGAAGATCTTCAAGGGGAATCGTTGCTAGGGACGTTTTACGAGACGGAATTACAGCCTGTCGTAAAAACAAAGCATCCGGACGAAAACGGGGGCGAATCTGATAGCGGCGTTCAAGGACATCTTCAAGACCGGGCGCAAACCCTTGTATTTGCAAACCGACGAAGGCACGGAATTCCTCAACAGACCGTCCCAACAGTTTCTGAACGCCCAGAAGGTGTTTTTCTTCCATACGTACGAGACCAAGGCTTCCGTGGTGGAAAGGTTCAACAGGACATTCAAAGGCCGCATGTATACATATTTCACCTATAAGAATACAAGGCGGTACATCGATGTTCTTCCGAAACTTGTGAGTGGTTACAATCGAGCCTATCACCGGAGTATACCGGAGTATTACTGTGACCCAAGACAATGAAGCCCAAGTCCGGCGTGTCTTGTATCCCAGGCAATCACAACGAACGCTGATGGAGGTGTTCAAGATTGGGGACCCTGTACGGATCAGTAAAGTCAAAGATCAATTTGAGAAAAGTTACTTGCCCAACTCAAGCGATGAGCACTTCCTGATTAAACGGCGCCTACCCCGAAACCCACACAGTCTACCAATTGGAAGACCTTCAAGTGGAAACACTGCAAGGCACGTTTTACGAGACGGAATTAAAACCTGTCGTGAAAACAAAGCAAGACTACTACGCGGTGGAGCAGATTTTGAAAACGGAACGTCGGCGTGGCAAGCTGTTTCATTTCGTCAAATGGCAAGGCTGACCCAGTTCCTTCAATTCCTGGGTCGCGGCCAATCAGCCGAAACGACTATAAAGCCAGACACCACCGCGATCATCCTTCATTCCACGTTCGACCATGAACACGGTGTTATGGACAAACAGCAGCTGCCTCTGAACACAGCGTCTCCCAAAATGCGCAAAAGTGGGCTTTGTGGTTACATTGCTAACCCTGCTGGGTGTGTTGTACGGAGGTGTGTTTTACGACGTAGCCTATCTCAGCTCTCAGACCTAGAACACCAGCCGTGAGTGGCAGTCAAACCAGTCTTCCCTACCAACATCCCCACAGCGCATACTCCATTTCGCAGGCTCCATTACCATCCCTGCCACCAATAACGGAAGTTGTCCTTTACTACGTTGCTATGACGTATAGGGGAAACCAACCAACGCACAGTTCAGTTTGAATCCGGCCGAACAACTCCTTTAGTGTTGCACATGAGCGAACTACTTTTCATATGCTCTGTCCAGATAAACAGGGGAAATTATCTCCAGATAATTCTTTTTAACGCTAGGTCAACAGAGGTATTATGCAGACTTGAAAAGTAATCGAAATGTTCAGTAAACATCTATTTTACTATATATGATGTCACTTCCGGCGATGTGCGCGAAGGCCCCGAATCCGGTCCAAAAATCTGACTGGTGGCGGGGGTGTTATTAGGCCCCCAGCGAGGTGGTTGATTCTCTACACCAGTCAACCCCTTGATCGAAACGAGCCCAGTCATCACCACCACCACACCACGTGTACAAGGCACATCGAGCTCCACACCGAGTGTACAGTCCACATCAACACCTACACCAAGTATTGCAGGGCTCACTACGTCTGAAAACCCCCCAGATTTCATCACTCACAGTGAACGCCCATCGACAACGGTGACCGACGTTGTTGTACACACCACCACCCCAGTTCACTCGTACCAAATTTACAAGAGCGAGTTACCACAACATCTCCAACCATGTACCCCCGGTGGCAACATCCCTTCACTTGCATCATTGCAGGACCGACGGGTTCCGGTAAAACACACTTCGTCAGGAAGCTCCTTCAACACGCCGACAGCATGATTACCCAACCCATTGCCCGAGTCGTGTGGTATTACAGAGAATGGCAGGCGGCGTATGCAGCCTACCAGGTTCGTGGAAGGGCTACCCAACCTGGCCGATTTGGAACCGGACACCTTGGTGGTTTTGGATGATCCCACGGCGGCGACGGATGCGCGGGTCACCAAACTCTTTACCAAAGGCAGCCATAATCGATGGTTCAGCATCATCTACATTGTGCAGAATCTGTTCAGTAAAAACAAAGAACATCGGAACATCGGCTTAAATGCCCACTGCCTGGTGGTCTTCAAAAACCCGAGAGATACCACTCAAATGCTGCACCTGGCGAGACAGATGTACCCCGGCCGCACGCTGTTTGCGTTGGAAGCCTTGAAAGATGCGACAACCCCTCAGCACGGGTATATGCTCTTCGACCTGAAGCAAGCCACCCCCGACCACCTACGACTACGGACCGGTATCTTTGCCGGAGAGACCCACCACGTGTACATGCAAAAATAATGTAAACACACTCACATTGGCTCCCCAGGCTGGGGTGTGTGTTTGATGATGGGGATAATAACAGAATTAATACAACATCATGGTTGACTTTGTCTCTGAAGTGAGAGAATATTCAGGAGGTAGCCCGCACAGGCTAAAAAGGGCAGGGTTGTGGGTTCTAGCATTAGTTGTACATGATGTCTGCTCGAGTACGGAAGCACGCCCCGACGCTGCGTGTATTGAAGACGGCCCCACCCGAGTTGGTCCGAACAAATGTACGCGGCGCGGACCCTGACCGTGTACGCTGTCTGTGCGAGATCGGGTACAACCTGTTAAAAGGCAGCGTACCACTGACTCTGGCTCAGAAGACCAATTTGTTCAAGCATAAGGCAGGTCTCCGAACCCTAGTCCAGAAGCGAGTCTCTCAAACACAAGAGAAAAAGGTGTTACAGAAAGGCGGCTTTCTCGTGACCATCTTAGCACCGTTGGCCGCTTCCGTGTTGGGTCCAGTATTGGGTGGACTCTTCGGCCGACAATGAACCACACGTAAAAATGGTCCTCATCGAACTACGGCTCCTTCAAAACCTCCAATCGCCGTATCTGATCCCACCTACGGTGAACACGATAAACACCCTCGATGAAGAGATGCGTCAGATCTTAAAAAGACCGGGTTTAAGCGACAGTGAGAAAGTACAACAGTACAATGAGACGCTTCAGCGGTACAATTACAAGCGTCTAGTCCGTCATTCATAATCCAGCCGTCGTCCATTAGAGAATATCCGCGTCCATAATCCAAAGACCTATTCCATTTTCCACATAACAGTATTAGCACCAAATTCAAAAAGACAATCATAGTATACATAAACATAGGCTTGTTTCCTGCAAGAGAGAAGCGGTCAACAGTTTTCAATGATGCCGGCAAGACATCATGATGTTCCAAAAATATCAAATCCGTATCGCTGATCAGTATTCTTAATCCATAATATTCGTTGTAGAGTCGTCATCTAAAGAATGATGTATCTCAGTCACGCTTTGATTGTGACTGTTCATATGAGTACCATGAGGATCTTGAAGTACATGGGTTCATACGGCCCCTAGCCCCGGGTTAAGCGGAATTAGACACAAGTTACGAAACGTAGCGCCATAGATCTTGCACGCTACGTTCGTATTTTGCTATCAGCATGCGATATGTATCGCCAAATTTGAGAAACTTTGAGTGGAGGCGCTTGGTGGAATAGCCCTGTTTTATAAGTTTCTGCAACATGTTTTGTGACGTTGATTAAAATCATCACATTTAACACAGGATCTAGCAAATGCTACTAAGCGAGATATGTATACGCCATATGCAGGTCCCACTGGAATATTACTATCCAGAAAGGGATAGTTTACGATGTCGAAATTGTAATCATCTCTTTTGTCATAAAGTCGACGAGAGAGAATGCCCGCTTCATTTTTATAGAGATAGAGATCTAAATAAGATGTGCCTGTAGGGCTATCTGTAGTTTCCTTCAAATCCAGTGAAGGTGGATATATATCCTTCCCTGCGTCATTTATATAGCGATTATCCACAGCGAGAAGATCGTCTATATAGCGTTTGGTGAATGAGAAGGAACGGGCTTTGAATGGATCGGTTTTTGAAAGCGCCTGCATATAGTCATATTCATAAGAGAACAGATACAGGTCGGCCAACAGGGGTGCACAATTAGTACCCATTGGAATACCTATATGCTGCTGATATATTGTGTTGCCAAATTTCACATAGATATTTTTAATGAGAAATTCAAGCAACTCTATAAACAAAGAAACATCCATGAATGATATCTCTTGTATGTAGTCGAGCTAAAGAATGCTTTATGGCTTCCGACATTAATATATCTACGATCAGTTTTCTTGAACACAGATACTATTAATGAACTTAGACGGTCAATAAGGTCCTGATGAGGGATTGTAGTATAGAGAGTCGAGAAGACATTTTGAGTTTTTCAATATCCACATACATTCAACGCCAGAGTTCTTAGAAATAGTGGCGCAATACCTTTCCCAAAATGCTTTTACCTCCTGAAGGGCCCTCGTCAATAGGGTTGAAAGAAGCTTGGTGGTGCAGCTCCTAGAACCAGCTATGAATCTAGCTTTGTATGGTGATTTATGCATTTTGGGAGTCCAGTATATTTTTGGTATGTCGTTATGATTGGTTGGAAGACAAATACCTCTTTCCCTGAGAAACTTTTTGTGATTGTTAAATAAATCTTCCAGAGTAAATGCAGTTTGGGAGTAAGTAGACGTATTTGATGAAGATATGTCTACACTCAATTCTTTAACCAGCACCTGGTAATAGTAATATTTACATATGAATATTATATTATTCGGAGCTTTGTCTGCTGGGACTATGACGAATGTACTCTGGAGATTTGCTAGAACTTCTTGCGAATTGAGGTTTCTCAGAACTTGTTTTGCTTGAGGAAGAGTACTTCTGTCAATATGGCGGATTGTTTCAACGACCTTGCTCTTGGTGAGGTCCAGCCAATCAGCGAGTACTGTAGGTTCAACTTTTTCTCGCTTAGACCAATCAATAACGTACTGTTCCAATGCAGACAGGACTATCTTCTGGTCGGCCTTCAGATTTATTCTTCTTGGCTCTCTATATTTAGGTCCCTTCATCAGGGGTAATTTCAGATCCTTATCACTCACCACATCAAGGTCACCAGTCACAATATGTTTGCATGGTGTATAGATAAAGTTCGACGATTCACAATCACAACTATAGCCTCCTGACGTGTATAAGTTCCAGTCAAACTCCTGGACAGCATTGGAGTAATTGAATATTTTGGTGGCTATAGATTTAGTGTACTTATATGAAATGCAAGGAGGTTCTGTGAACTTAAAATAGTTTGGTACAGCGTTGCGTACCTCTGGATCATTCAGGATTCAAGACCTTCATGGACCAATACAAAACCCTCTCTACCCCAGCACCACCACCACCACCACGCGACACACCGCCGACCTCAACACCGCTCCAGCAGCCGCCATTACCAGGGGTACCGCCCACAGCCCCACAGTGGGTCGAAGACGAAGTCCTGAAGAGTGTACCTGCATCGTTCAAGAAACAAGCTGGCCTGGTATTACAACGGGTGAAAGATAATCCTAACATGACTTGGAATGATAAAGGTGAACTACTGGTACAGAATCAGGTGGTCCCTGGTACCCACATGACGGATTTAGTGAATGATCTGATGCGTCAACGCAGGTCGCACACGGATCCTCGAGGATGGAAGGTCTTTGCTCAAGGCTTGAAAGACATGCATGTACCACAGGAATTAGTGGGGAACCCCCAGTGCTGGGCCTGGATGCAGCGAACCCGGCAATCGCCGGTGCACGCACAACGACAGACGCGACTCCCACATACTTGGAAAGCCGAGTGGGAACCGGAGTCACCACCCAAATCACCACAACGGCGGGCACATTCTTTTCACCCCTATTCAAGATCTGGGACACGTAGCAATTACAACACATATAAGGGAAGTGGGAAGAGGTGCCGACATACTGACAGAGCCACATGACTTCACAGTATAGTCTTCCAGTTAACCTATTCTAAAGCACATACCAAGAATCTAACGATTCGTGATACGTGTTGTATCTTAGGTACGCTTTTATTGTACCTGTTCATGTGGCAACTTGCATGATATGACCACACGGCCCCTAGCACCGGCATAAGCGGTATTAGATACAGATTTAGAGAGCTATGATGAATATGCTCTGACAACTCGTATACTGGTAATTGAAGAGCTGTTTCGCTGTGACAACTCGTACATTGGAGATTGGTGAGCTGTATCGTCGTCAGATGTAAATGACGGCATTTAACACAAAAGACCAGTCTGTAAGGCCCGATGTCGACCCAGCATCAACTTCCCACAAATGCCAACATATATCAAAGACCAAAAAGGTCTGTACAGGGGGCGGGCCTCGGGGACGAAACGTCCACCAGCAGAATCTCGCCATATACAGGTAAAAATTACAACACATATAAGGGAAGTGGGAAGAGATGCCGACATACTGACAGAGCCACATGACTTCACAGTATAGTCTTCCAGTTAACCTATTCTAAAGCACATACCAAGAATCTAACGATTCGTGATACGTGTTGTATCTCAGGTACGCTTTTATTGTACCTGTTCATGTGGCAACTTGAATGATATGACCACACGGCCCCTAGCACCAAGTCACTGCGACGAACACGACGCCGGGTACAACGGCCTAAGGCCTGAGGCAACTATTAAAACCAACAGCAGCAGCAGGAAAGCTCAGTCGCCATGTTTTACCTCACCCTATCCAGTAACAGCTCGTCTGCGGTGTTTCCCAACAACACCTTGGTGAGTGTGCACTTTATTGGTGACCTGATTGATGAGGACGGTAACTTTATAGATTACATAACTTTTGAAAAAAAAATTGAAGTTAAAACAAATTTTTTAGAATACTGGGGCGTCTGCAATGCAATAAAAACTTACTTTAGCCACTGCAATAATCTATATATTCCAAGCAAACTCCGCATCATATTGAGACACCCAACAGGTTGTAAAGACATTTATATTTCTCTGTTGAAAAACACTACCCCTAAAAGTCAAGAAAAATACGAAACTATATTACCCCATGAATGGAAAAACATATATCAGCTGCCCTTCAAATGCTGTAAGAACACAAAATT